>RJWT010005988.1:0-29932 GCA_004365215.1 Cuniculus paca | reverse complement strand
GGGGAACATTTTAGAGCTAAACTATAGCACAATATTAGAAATATAACATTTGCTGTGATGGATTAGAAAAATTTCTCTGTATGGACTGGAAGAAGCACCAAACTTACCTTGTCCTGTAGCCTCTGGTGTTGCCTCTGATTAGGTAATTTTCCATCTCTCCCTCACTATGAACTGTTTTCTAATTTATAAATTGGATAATTTTAGGAGAACGGTGTTCTCTAAGTGGATTTTAGATCTACAGTTCTGTTTTTTTATGAATATGAATTTCCTATTTAGTTAGCTAATTAGTTAATTACTTAGTTAATTTCGTGTTTAGTTAGTTTTTGTACTATAAATGGTTTCTCTGTACCTTTCAAATTTTTGTTCTGGGAATTGTTTTCATTTGTGTGGACTGAACTGAAAATTAGCAAGAACTTTTCAACTTGTGTGAACTACATTGAAGATTGCCAGACATTTTGATGATCTACCTTACATGTACCATGTGATATCTTGCTTAGTACTTTAAGCAATTGCCTTAGGCACTTCAATATTGAAGACTTTGCTCACATACATGGATGATGAATGAAGAAATTCATTTTTAGAATGCCTACTCTTAGAAGTATGTATAATTCAAATAATCCTACAATCTACCACTAACAAATAAACAAACAAAAAAGACCCACAATCAACCTAAGTGTTATACGGGGGAAGAGTATGGGTTTTTAACTGTGAAGGGGAATTTGCCTCTGTGGCAAAAATATCAGATAATAATTTCAGGTATATAAGATAATAGTCATTCAGAATCTCCACTTCTTTTTTTTTTTTGCAGCACCAGGGATTGAACTCATGACCTCGCACTTGCCAGGCAGGTGCTTAGGCCACTGAGCTAGATCCCCAGCCCTCAGAATCTCTACTTCTAACTTCTCTAATGTATAAATGTTATCTTGTTTAGAAAAAGGAACTTTATAAATATATTTAAGGATTTTGAGATAAGTTTATCCTTGTTTACCTTAATGGACTCTACATTCCAACTTTAATGTCTTTATAACAGACAAATTAATAGGACACAAACACAAAAGGAAAGAAAATTTTGAAAACAGAAGCATAGATTGAAATATTTGGGCCACAATTACAGGAATTCCAAGGAAGCTGGAAGACACAAGAACAAATTTTCCCATAATCTGAAGGAGCAGAACCCTGTTGAGTTTCACGCTTAGAGCTTCCAGAACTAGGAGCCAGTAAAATTCTATATTACAATATTAATACAGCATCATTTATTACAGTAGCCTCAGGAAGTTATATACAGTTCAGTTAAAATAATTTTTTAAAAAATATCTGCACATTTTCAAAAAAGACTGCATGGAAATAGTTCAATTCAAGTCAAAGAAATTAGGTAGTAATCACTGAATCAAAAATGCAGTATTGCTCAAAAAGTTCAACACTTAAATGTTATGCACCAAATCGGAATTTCATTGAGGAAAGGAAAACAGACAAAATTTAAAAGCACAGAATATCTTATTTCATACCCAAATCAAACTAGAATAAACTATGGACAACAGATGGTTAGACAACTAGAATGCTCCCTTGACTCTTTATTAGAATACTAATAGTGCTATAAGCAATGCTTATGACATAGCTAGCAAATGTTTGTGTTGTGTTATCTTATTAAATCTTCTCAATAACCCTGTGCAGAAAGTTCATTTTTAAAATATTTTCACAATGAAAGCATAATAAGCCCTAGACCTTTCAAACCACCTGTGTGAAATCTCAGCAGCCAAGTAGAGATTATAATTCAAATCTATGTTGTGTGAAACATCTAATAGTAGAAGTTTTACTTTTGTTATTGGAATAAGACCACTCTGGCCTTCAGAACTCTAAGAAGCTGTTTTGAAATACCATATGGACACTCTCAAAAAGAAGGCTTCCTCTTCACTGCTTTGTCCATTTGTTCATGTATAGATTAAGGAATGTTGAGTACATTCTTCCCACAACTTTCACTTGGAGGTTTGTACTGTCTTTTCCTATATGTCTCTTTAGAGTGAATTACTCTAACACATCAAGCACTTGTAGTAAAAATTTAAGTTCCAAATTGAGGAATCTTATTGTGAGAATTTTTCAGTATGAACCTGACAGTATAGAAACAAATCTTGGTTGTTGATACTTGTTTTTGGTTTATTTTAAATTCTTTGACTTCTGAACCTAGTTTGCTGGCTTGTTTGTACATTTTATTTTTGTGCAATTTTTCTCTAAAAGGAACTGAGAAAAACAATGAATCTAGACGAGTATCTTATACTCAGATATACTGAAAGCTCAAGTCAAAGCTTTCTTCCTAAATTCATCTCAGATATTTGTCAGTGATTTGATTTTCCATGAATTTCACACCCTGAGTTTTCATAAGAATTCCATTATTTTAAAAGAGCCAGTTTAAATACTACTCAAAATTGATCTCCAAGTTTTGTCGAGTTAAGTTTCTTTTCACTAAGAACATTCATTTTTCTGAGGCTTAGACTAATCTAATTATTGCATGCCTGAACACATGCATGCACACACACAGATTCCTACAATTATGCAGTATATATTTTATATTTTTCTATTTATCACAATTAACAATGGGACTATTAAATCTGAATCTACAGTTATAAAGTGCCTATATTTATATGTGAATGTTTACCTATATCTATACACGTTATTGCAGTTCTAATACGCATGCATCTAAAATGGCACCTTGGCCTTGTATTATGGAAGAAAGCATGCCACTTGAATAGTCTGTATAATTGTGGTCAGTGATTAATTATTTTCCACTTGTCAAATGGAAAGAAATGTCCTTCTAGGATCTTCCAGAGGGTAGGGTTGTTTCATTCGTGATGTGCATCTAACCCGACCCTTACCAGATTTCTGTTCCATTTACTGCTCCTACTGTCTTTCCTAGCATATGTCTGCTCTGTTTTGTTTACTTACAGTGATCTCACCTACAACAGTTGCCTCCTACTAACTTTCTTCTTAAGGTACCTATATAACAGCACTGTAATAAAGACTGCTAGTAATGGTCAAATAGCTCTCCTTTTCTATTCACTATAATAAAATCTTCAGTTATTATCAGAAATCATAATGACTATCCAGAATATGGACTGCATTTCCTAGCTTCCATTCAAGGTGCATATCCTTGAACTGATTTTGGAGAAGGAGATGTGCACCTAAGTAAAACTATGTGAAACTTTTGAACCACTTCAGTAACTCTACCTAACTCTTTCCCTGCATGTTCCCATGATCTGCTTAAAGTAGAAGAAATGAAAAATCATTTGGATCATGGAGAAAAAGACTTCTTCCTAAGGAAAGCAGACTCAAAAGATAATTTTAATTATGGTATAAAGTCACCATTCATGCCAAAGGCTGCTTAATATGAGAGGAAATAGACTGCTTCCTCATGTAAAGTGCTATTTGACTTCTGCACAGGTGGTTGACCCAGTATCTTCATAGAAACACTAAGCCAAATTTCTAGTTTGATGGCACTGATCTTCCTTTTGTAGTAACAGTGCATCACCTTTTGCCTCTAGATTCCCAGTTATCTAATGTGAGTCAGGATGCTGCCATAATCTTTAGGTTATCCACATCATAAAAACTGGTTGCGACTTCTACTGCTCACCTTGCTATTTACCAGGAAACAGAGAGATTTCTATGAGACACTAGATTTTATGCAACACTAGAGACAGTCATTTTAAAACTTTGCTACATGTTAGTTTCTCCTCCAGAATCTCATAGAAAATGCAAAATCTGTACCATGGTAGGTCAAGTGCATGACCATTTTTGAACTTTGTGAAAATTTTCACTTCCCTATAGTCCCTTGTACTGGTTCCATTACATAATACTATAAAAATCTCTATAGCTTTAGTTTTTCTGGTTCTCTCTGTCTCTCTTTCTCAAATGTCCTGTGACTCTCTCTTATCAATTTTTCGATGAGACACATTTAATTCTTTCTAAATGATATATTCATATCTAAATATTGTAGACAACACTAAGGAAATTCTATAGAAATACTGTCTGTCCTGGAAGTTGGGCAACATAGCTACATACCACAAATGTGAAGGATATTTATGTATCAAGTATACATGAGTCTCTAAAATGTCCTGATTGAAAAAACTAAGCTATGTCCACTTATTTAGAGAAATTATTATTAATCACAGAATACCTTTAGAAGTATAAACTGCATAAGAAGGAATAAAAACCAAGTTCGTTTTGAACAATTGAAGATATTCTGTAAATACATAATATAGCTAATCTTTGTTTTGGATCTGTTCCTTACTGGAGATGCTCCTTTGACCAAGTTACCAAATCTCTATAAGCCTCATTTTCTGATGTTACAAAATGAAGATATTAAATTTTTTTATTTCACAGGCACGCTGTGATGATCAAATAGGAAAAATACATACAAGAGAGATTCATAAGCTGAAACAAATGAATATTTGAAGATTTAATATCATGAAAACAAAGTTTTTGGATGTTTATAATTTTACAATGTAAGTTTCCCATTATTATCTTATCAAGTTCTAATTTAAGTCTTTTGCTCTATGATAGGTGATATGGTTAATATTATGACAGTAACATATTGTATATCCTGAATAATGGCTTATATCTTTAGTTAACATTAGCATGTATAGGCTTCTTTTTATTTATTTTTTGTTTTTTGAGGGCCTTTCCATGTAGTTTAGGCTGGCTTTGAACTCACTGTGAAGCTTAGGCTGACCTCAAAGTCACAGCAATCCACCTGTCTCTGCCTCTCTGGTGCTGAAATTAGAGATGTGTACTACTAAGCCTGACTTCAGGTTTCTTCAGATAAATGAGTTTGTAGCTTCAAAAAGACCAAAGATTCAATAACGTAAAAATAAAAACAAACTGATAACTATTGCAAGTTAAGAATTTAACTATAGATTTAAATATGGGAGATGCTATTGGAACAAAAAGATTTTCAGAAGAAGTGGGTCCTTTTTAAAAATTTACAGTATCCCAAGTGAGGAAAAAGAAGTGTTTGTTAACAATTTGATCCAGCTAACATAAACCAAAATACAATGGTTCAAAAATCAAACAAAAATAAGCAGAAAAACAAACAATAGGAGAGATTTATTACATAATTGAAGAGTCCAGTAATGAACTTGCTTCAGTTGCAAGAAAACTAAGAAAATACCATAAGTCTATTCCCTTTCTATACATTTGACTTTATTCTCCATCAAGATTCTGTACATTGCTTGCTAAGTGGCTACTAGAAATTCCCGGTGAATTTACACTCATTAAAACTGAGAAAAGGAAGTATTTTCTCATGACTAACTCTAATAAAGACTACAGGAGACTGATAACACCTTCATTTGTATTACTTGTCTAGTCATGAACAATTATTGCAGACAAGGACATGGTTTTTCTGAATGACCTAGATTGTTGAATTAGAGTTGGGTTAAGAAGAGTTCCTTCAAATGGAAAGTGATTATTTACTGCTTAATATCTCACTCACATAACAATAAGCAACTTTGGCTTGGTTTTTTTTGTTTTCTGTTTATCTATCTAAACCTGTGTATTACACACTGAGTGATATATGACAAAGGCTTAAATGTTTGCTGAGTGAATAAATGAATCACAAGAAAAAAAAACGGATGCGAAGGGAAAGAATGATGTGAAGGAAAAGAATAAAGTTGAGATCAAGAGATACATATTTACCTATAATTATCTGGTCACTCTTATCCTAACTCATGATTGCTTTTGAAATCTTCTATCAGTAATTTCAACGCATCATTTTATCTACTGAATAATATTTTCATTTTAAACTCCTAAAATTTATGCTTTAGCAGCAGTTTAGACAGTTAAGGATTCTCAAAAGTAAAGGACTTCATTTGTCCATCTCTTACATTAAGACAATTGTATTACCTGTAATATAAACTCTAGAATAAGCAATTCATTGGATTCGTCAATACACACTAGATTTTTTATAATAAAAGTACCAAATATCAATAACTTTACATGGTTTAATTATAGACAAGTTATAGGATAACATAATTTAAACATGCTGATAGATATGGTATATCTTCTGTCAGTACCTTGCCATTATGGGGTGACTTTCATTCCTCAGGAGGTTCCTATAATGATGCAAGGATGATTTCTAGTATCTCTTTCCTCTTCTACATCGTTATTCATTACCTTAACTAATAAAGAGGATATGTCCTCTTCGCTATATTCCAAGCAAAAGTCCTAAGAGGTGCCCTGGACTTGCTGAAGTCTCCTAACTGTGCCCACCCAACAACTTCATGGCAGTATTCGTTTACAGGGACTGTCATAACAAAGTACCACAGACTGGGTGACTAGAACCACAGACACTTGTATTCTAACAATTATGGGAGTTGCAAGTACAAATCAAGGAGTCTTCAAAATTGATTTCTTTTGAGGCCTCTCTTTTTGGCTCATAGAGGTTTATTCTTTGTGTTTTCCCACAATATTTGCTCTCCCAATGAGTCAATCTTGTATAAAGGGCAAACTATGTGACCTCACTTTAATTTAATTAATTACATTTTTAAAGACCTTGCTTCCAGTTAGTTAAATTCTGTGTTACAGAGCATTGAAAAAAAAACCCGATTCAGCCTTCAAACCTGGCTTAGTAGGGACCATTTGTCCAGCACTGAAAACAGAAGGGGACTGAGGCTTCACAGAACCATGTGGATTCTCATAGTGAAGAAAAGTCTGATGGCACTGGGGATGGAAGAAGAATGCTGCAAGAGGTATCAACTCTATCTTTTCTAAAAGTGGCAATGAGCTAATGATAAATCCACCTAGAGTAGAAAAGAATAATTCCTGGGATTTTTGGAAAGTTAATTAGTTTAATTTTGGTTATTTCATATCACTTTGTAAGAAGGTATTTAAAAAGTCATATATTTTTGCTTTGAACTCTAAGAAGTGATAGCCTTTAATATTTACATATTATGCATTTACACCTTGTTAGTGAGAAAGTAAAGTAAAATCCAGTTTGATTCTGCTTGTGAATGAACTCTGGATAAACCAGAGAAATCTATTTCCAGTCAGGAGATAAAATCTAAAGGATAGAGAAGTGAAGGCCTGCTGGACTAGTCATCCAAAAATCTACATTCAAGGTAGTACATAAAATTCCAATCATATTCTCAGAATCAGTTTCTGAGTTGTATGCTTAGGGCTTAGAGTTGGGAAAACTGACAGATATTTGTGAATCATAATCCTTGATGAAAGGAAGAGTACGACGTGTTCGTGCAATTAAAAAAAACTGGCAGAAACTAAACATTTGGAAAAAGATTACACATTTCTCAGAGCTGAGTTATGTAACTCAGTTTGAGAATAAGCTCTTCATTCAAGTAAAACTAAGGCCCTAGATTCAACCTTTTAAAATTAATAGCCACCTAGTAGTAAAACTGCATATGAGTGTTGTCTCATACATTAAGGATTAAATTTGTGTATGATGCAAGACAAAAGTTTGATTTCATTATTTTGTATGCAGAATCAAATTGTCTTAGCACTATGTGGTGAAAAGATTATCCCTTCTCCCTTGTGTCCCTTGTCAAAAATTAGTTCAATATATAAGTTTGGGTTTATTTCAGGGTTCTGTGTACTGTTACCCAGCCTACTTATCTATTTTTATGCCAGTCGATTAGTTAACCTTGTACTATAATTTTACATGAAGATATGTGATAGTGATGCTTCCAGTTTCATTTTGCTTCTTTCATTATTACTTTGGTTACTTTGTTTCTTTCATTGATCTATACAAATTTTAAGACTGTTTTCTCTATTTCGGTCAAGAGTGCCTTAAGGATTTTGATGATAGAGATTATATTGAATCTGTACGTTCCCTTAGAACAGTTATTTTAACAATATCGCTTCTTCCATTCCAACAGCATGGCATATCTTTGTTTATGCTTGTCTTCTTCACGCATAATGTTTTATAGCTTGTACTGTGCAGGTCTTCCAATTCTGTGATTATATATATTTCTAATATTTTAAAGTTGTTTTTCTTTTATCTTTGACTTAATCATTATTTTTATAGAAATATTATGGTTTTTAATATGATTATTTCATACCTTGCAACTTTATTTAATTCATTAAATCTAACAGTTTTTAAAATAAAACCTTTGGGTTTTTCTAAGTAAAGAAAACTGTCATTTACAAGTAGAGATAATTTTAACTATTTTGCCAAGTTGTGCACATTTTTTATCTTCATCTTGTGTAAATCTTCTTAACAGTATTGTGAGTATTATGTTGAATAGAAATAGACTGAGCAGTCACAGAGGCCTCTAAAAAGGATAATAAGAGATTATGAAAAATAAACATCAACAACTTATGATAATGTAGATACTGAGACTAAAGTGTAATTAAATGTCTTTCAACAAAGAAAAGCCCAGAACAAAATGCTTTTATACCCACTGTTTGAGTATGAATTAGCATCAATACTTCTTAAACTCTTTCAAAAAATATAGATGAGGAGAATATTTTCTCATATATCCTTTGAGGTCTGCATCACCTTGATACCTGAGCGAAAGATAACACATGCACACACATACAAATACAGTCTAAAATCTCTGATAAACATTTACTCAAAAATTTTTACTAAATATGAGCAAAAAGAATTCAATTAAAAGTTGATCAGAATGATCAGACATCTTGATGAAGTAAGATTTGTCCCTGGCATGCAAGGCTGGTTTAACAGGCACAAATTAATCAATGTGTTACATTGTATTTCCAGTCTAAAAGTCAATAGTCACATAATTCTATCAGTTGATACAGAAGAATTCATAAAATTCAATACCTTTTCTTGATAAAACTTTTAGAAATTGAAGGAGAAAGACATAATTTCCTAATATAATAATAATAATACATACACAGCTAACTTCATAACCCAAAGGAAAAAAGGAAGCTTTCCTTTAATGTGAAGGTATAAAGCATGTATAATGTGTTTGAACAAATACATTAACATATCTACATGTCTATTGTACTTCAGCTTTTTAACATGTATCATTCTGGAATTTATACAGTTGCCACCAGTAGTTTAGCTATTACATGAGTGGAGAAATGAACATATTCCCATTTATGACTATAAAGCAAATAGGATTCAGACCAAGCACTGGAATGCCCAGAATTAGAGGAATTTAGTATTAAAAGGAGCCTATATCATGGAGACCTTCACATCTAGTGGAAGCTTTTATGATGGCAGAAACTGTATGATTTGTATTTTCCTGTAGAGACATTAGTCACACGTGACTATTAAAATCTTGGAATGTGCCTAGTGTGACTGAGGAGCTGAATGTTTTTATTCTGTTTAACATTAAACAATTTAAACAATTTAAATAAAAACAACTATAACCACCTACTACCTTTGTAGTAGCTACATCATGTCATCCTTATAGCCAATGTCATCATCATAGCCAACATTTGTTGTCTTCTTACTTTACATCATACTCAATTCTGACATGCATGCCTTTATAACAACATTATCAGGCAAGAATTACTATTGTTTTCTTATGAGGATACCGTAATTTGGAATGATTAACTTTCTTTTCAAAATTGGGACCTAGGTAAACCACTTTATAGCTTGAAGACATTGTTTCACTTTGTTCTACAGAAAGCAATTCCAATTAAATTAATACTTGAGGTCACACAGTACTTAATGCAAGTTCTTACAGAGTAACTCTGCACCACTGTGCTTCAGTTTCCAAAATTAATGTAATTCAAGTGTAGATGGTCTATTAAAATGTCAAGCTCTGAATACTAGGGATATGACTGAGAACAATGTCAATATTTAGATCTCATATTCACATTGTATAAGATTACATATATTAACATGGTAAATGACAAATTATATAGTAAGTTTAATTCTCTTAAATGCCTGAATAGTATTCCATCTTGTACATGTACCACATTTTCTTTTAATGCTGAAGGAAATGAGGATTCATTTCTGCATTTTGAATGAAGAAATGCCTTTATGTAATTTATCTTTTAAAAAATGATTGCTTTTATTGTTTTGGACTGCAACAAAATCAATTATGAGGCTAATTGGGTAATTTGGGAGATAAATGATGGGAGCACACTAGGGATGGAGCATATAATCAGATTCTGGCTATATTTTAAAGGTGGAGCTAATTGTACATTGTAAGTTATTGAATATAAGGTAAAATATGAGAAATAAAGCATGATTTCAAATTTATGTAATCCGAAAAGAGAGAAGGAGTGTGTTAAACCATCCTTGGTATTGAAGGTTAAAAGCAGAGGGAATTTAGGAAGAAGATCAGGAGGTCAGATTTGGACTTATTAAGTCTGGGATGTCTGTTATAAAATTGGGATAACAAGAAAGCAGTTTGCTACATGATTCTGGAAGGTAGAGAGTTGCCCAGGCTGAACACATACATTTGAATGAGTCAGCATATAGATAGCATTTAAAACAATCAGTGAAGTTATATACTAGCAAGTGAAGTTAGTATACTAGATAAAACCAAGGATTGAGCCGTGGAGCATTCTCCCATCATGAAGTTCAGGGGAAAATATAAAAATTCCACAAAGGTAATGAAAGGGAGTGGTCAGTGAAGTGAAAGGGAAAATATGAATGCTGTGTCCTAAAGTGAACTTAGTAATACACGCGAAGTATGAGGGACTGATCAATATCAAATGCTGATAAGAAGTTAACAGGAAACTTGAAATTTTCCATTGAGTTTTGCAACCTAAATATAATTATTGACAAAGCACTTTACTGGAGGTGTTTAAAATCAACACTTGATTAAAGGGAGTTTTAACAAACATGTAAGAGCAATGGGGATTAGGAAGACTAATTCTTTTCAGGCTTGAAGCATGTAGAGCAGTCATGAGATGAAAATTTGATTTGAGCAGAGATATTTGTTTGTATGAAGTAAATTTTTAAAATGTTTTCATGCCATTGGAAACAATGCAAGAAAAAGTAAAAGAAGAAACAAGATAGTAAAGGAAAGAGCAAAGTGTTACCACAATAAAATGACTGAAATAGTGAGAGGAATGAAATTTAGTTCAAAGTTAGAAAGATTGGCTAAATATGATCAGAGTTCATCCTAAATGTGGGTCGAGAAGATAGAAAATTTTGGGGTAAATACTGCTGAGGTGGATTTTGTTTAAAACCACTGTTTTCTTTCTTACTAAAACAAATAACAGAGCTTTTCATTTCATCTTTGTTCTCAAAATTATTCAAATCCCTTCCATTCTTTCAATGTTGCTATACGTATATTCCTTTGACATTCTAAGGAAAACTCCCAATTTTAGACTTAGGAAATGTGTTTGTGGTAGATACTCATAATTAATAAATATACTTTCTTTTTCTTTCCCCAAAATCTTCAATTTAATTTGATGAAGCAGTGTGAGCTAAGATCCTTTCACAGAGAATGACAACATTGTTCCAAAGTGCTCAGAGCATCTGCAACAGGACATATTTTCTAATAATTTCTTCCCACAATTTTTTACTTTTATAAAATGAATACCAACTCTGTGCTGTTGCAACAAGAATACTGCAGTCACAAAAGGGTAAGCGTAAAGCTAAAGGTTAACATCCTAAGAAAAGCAGAGTAGAAGGATGAGAAGAGTCTAGGTATTCCAGCTTTGAAGTATTTCATGAGATTAAAAATGCTATTTTTGCCACTGTAGGAGGGTTTTCTTTAAAATTTTCCTAAGTAGCTTTGGGCATTCAGTGTTATTAATTCTGTGAGATCTGTGTGACATGATATACTTTTCCTGAGGCCCTTTCTTTGATCTGTTAGGTTGATCCTGAGAGTAGGTTCAGAAGAAGGACAAGGCTTGCAGTGAGATCAACCAGAACAGCTTAGTTTTTGAAATACTGTATCTCTTCTCAGAAGAGCAGATTGCCCATGCTTCACAAAGGATAGGCTACATTCCCAGTGTCAAATCTTCCTTCATTATTGCTCCTTTTTCACTGTGAATTTGGATGCCCACACCTAACCACACCCATATGCACATGCACACGCACATGCATGTGTACGTGCACACACAAACACACTCAAGAATCACACTTGCATTTTATTGAGTTTGACTGATACAATGTAGTTTATTATATTAGTGGAACCAGGTGTAATATTAAAATGACTGGATACAAAAAAAGAATAAAACTAGAGTTTTAAGACAGCCATTTTGCAGAATGTTTATCAAAAAAACACATTAGTTTTGGGTTAAATATAACCCACTAGCAGAAAATGGGAGATTAAGCAATGTTCATAAACAGTTTCCATGGTCTCCATCTCACATAGGACAATATGCGTACATGTATGTTTATGTAGTACATCATATGAATATTGCCATGATGATGTTAAACATTATTACAAATTATTTATATATGTATAAAATTACATATATTTTTGCTCAATTTGTAGAATATATTTAATGCTTAGATGCAATATGTATATATATATATTATTGTTCAAAAATTTGCCAGTTGCCTCTGACATTTCTAAACATCTTGTGATACTTTCGACTCTTATTCTAGATTCAGTTTTAAAAATATTTTTGAACAAGTAGCTTAGGTTAATAGAAAAGTTTTATGTGCAGATTTGAATATCTAGGGAAAAATATAAAGACATGTTGTACTATTTACTATTACAAAAATAATGTCTTCCTCTGAAGCAGAGGCTGGCTGGACTTGGCATTTCCCATCTTGCCCATTTGTGATGCGAAAGCTCTGTAAGAGTAACATGGAACTTCGCTGTTTAGGTTGTCCCTATAAACTTTAGATGAGAACCAGAACCACCAACAAGAGGAAGAATGTGTCCTGCTTTCTGTGCATTGTGTAGCATAGTATTTTGTATTCAATCCAGGGGTCTTACATCTTCTTTCAGCATTCTTTCAGCATTCTTGAACAAGTGCCAATCTGGCATGTTAGCTTTCAAGTAATATAAAATCCCAATCTTTTACAGTTCCTTATTTATTAATAGCATTATTGGCATCTTTATCCTACTAACCACATGTGCCTAAAGCATAATTCCCACATTTTTCTCTGAAAACTTTTGACCTTGTAGTAGAGGGATTTATAGTGCCACACCCTAAAATTTAACTTCCCTGTGAAACTTTCACTGGCACAGTGTTCTGAGATTTATCTGTATTCTTATCCTATTTACGTTAGAATTAACTTGCTATTTAAATAATCTTACTCTTCATGATTTAAACTTTGTTTACAATATCTTTTCATTTAATTGTAAATAACTTGTTAGGAGGTATTGCATTTTGTTCATCTTAGATTTTCCAAGCATCTTGAACAATGCTTTTCCTAAAAATAATACAGCAGATTTGTAGAATTATCAAACATAATTAAGAAATTTCAAATATTGACTTGAATAATTAAATGAAACCTCTACATAGTATTGTAAATTATTGATAGACTCTCATTTGTTATCTAACATAATTTTATGTGACATTTCCATGGAAAAAGGATGGTAAATTTTTGGAAAAAGGATTGTCTGGCCTCAATTCTTTTGAATCCTGATTTTATGTGTTGTACTTATTAATTGTCATTGCTTTGAAAAACACCTTTTTATTTTTAATTTTTACTTCTCAAAATAGTAAATAAAAGTGGCTTTTAAATTTATCTCATTTTGCTTCTAGTTTTAAAGAGAAACTCAAAGCCATTATTTAATTTAAGAAACAAGGAAAAGGAAACTTCAAAGGCCTAGAACAGTACATTACCAGCCTTCTGTGAGGGCAGAAACAATTCTCTTTGTATGTAAGGTAAAGAAGAATGTCAAATCTATGTTCATACAGAGTAATATTAACACAATATTAGAACAGATTAAAAGTCAGAAATGATAATTTTATGTGAAAACTTGTCATGTTGTAAATCATGTAAATTTTTTACTATAATTATTATTATTCTTTTAATCTCCACTTGATAATGTTCTTCATAATCACTTCAAGATTTCTAAAGAATAGACATGAGTACAATTGCTAAGAAATAATAGGGTTTTAAACATATTATGCTGACATTTAGTGTTTAACTATTAGAGTAGACATGATGAATTAACATATTTTATTTTTCATTGAAATATCCTTTTGGGCATTTATTACCTTGTGGAAATTATACCTGGTCTATTGACTGTGCATGTACATATATACATGTATGCATTTGAATTTGTAGGGGTGGAAGGCATAGAATAGTAAGAAAAATTATGTGTTTGAAGGAGTATTTGCTAATATAGCATAGTTCTCAGTCAGAAAAAAATAAAACAGTATTGACTAGGGTATCATGTAGAGTGAAGTCATTGAAGAATCAGATTAAATCTATCAAAGCAATTGCTCATATATTAATTCTGAATTTGAAATATATCATAGCATTTTAGAAATTTTATAGCATTTTATGCATTTTATAAAATGATAAAAGAACTAATAGAGTGCCTTCTTATAAAAATTAAATATTTAAGTTAGTATTTTATGATCTATAAGTCTTTCATATTTCTCACTAAAAACTTACCTTAATATTTTGCACACATTGTAGAGGTATAGAAGAATAGGACGCATGTTCTGAAAGATTAATTTCTTAAAAATGTACAAAAGTATATTGAAAGTCACAAAGTCAGTAAGAAAATCATATATATAGTGAAAAAGCTCTTTTAAAAATTTGATAATATGTCCTCAGGTGGAAAATAACAAATAGATCTGAGTGGCTTTTCTTTAAAAAAGATTTATGTATATGTTTTTTCATGTAATTGCATGCTAAACTTGGATTATGTGAATATATAAAATGAAATTACTTTGTGGTTCTAGGTTAATGAACTGACAGCTTAATATCTGCATGGCCATGGCTGGTGATGCTGGTGACCTGGAATGATATCTGAATTTCTGGGAAATTTCAGAAACGTGAATCCACCACAAATCAGCCCAACAGTTTCTTAATTAGAAAATACACAGACTTATACTTTAACTTTAGCTCCTATGATATGCTATACTCTGTCTTAGTTACTTCTCTTGTTGCTGAGACAAAATACATGACATTCAAAGTTAAGGAGAAAATGTTTATTTGGCTCACATTTTGTAGAGGTTTCTGTCCATAATTGGCTGACTCCAAGGCAGGGTGTCTTGGCAGAGTCATCACAGAGGAGAATAATTCATGGTAGACAGACTGCAGCAAAGCATCAAGGGAGAGAGAGAGAACAAGCTTCATTGGGTCGCTTACATAGTATGCCGGCTACCTGTCCTGGGGCAGATGTAGTAATCTCAGCCTTAATTCCAGCATTAAACCATGGATCAGTCACAAACTCTAGATTCAGCCACCTCTGAAAAGCCTGTGTTCCCAATAACTTCATGAGGATTTGGAGGGACATCTAGACACAAACCACAACACACTCTATATTCAATTTAAGAGAAAATTTTCTTTTCCCCCTCTACCTTTATAGTATATCTGGAATCTCAAGTGTTCTTACAATTAAAAGTGTATTTTAGTGTTCTTACAAATTAACTTTTGACCAAGTCACTATTTCTAATGGTAAAATACTACACGCTTTTGCTTTTCTGGTTTTTATTTTTATTATTACATGCTTGTACTACATAATGATTGCATGCATTATAGAAATTGATATTTATACATATTGTACCGTTATTCCAAATGTTTCAAACAGGTATCTCCATTTTGGCCTTTCCAGTGTGTAAAAGCAAAACAAAGTAAAATAGAATTCTATGTAATTTAAGTTAGTTTGTATTCTTTCTGTAGTCAACACACTGGTATTGCTCAACAGGCAAAACCCTTGTATGCCCTACAATGTCCCTGATCTCTTTTTACTGATCTCTTTTTACTCCTTTGATCTTAACTGCTACTTGCCAACTTTTCTCACGTCTTTTAAGGCATGATGACCTAGTTGTTATTGCTGGACATCAAGATTATTGATTTCCCTTTTCCATTTTTGTTGAAACCTCTCTCTCTTTTCTCCTACATGAGGCTGTCTCTTCATAATCTGGGAAAAACCCACCTACTGTAACTCCCAATGAATGTATTGTAAAACAATTCATATGTTAATTACTCAAGACTGGCTTAGTCCTCATTACAATTGCACTTATTTCTGACACTACCCATCAGAGATTCCTCCAGGCCTCCTAGTTATCTGATCCCATAACCTTTCATTTTAATAATTCACTAGAAAATTTCAGAAAAATTCAGAAAAGCATTATTCATATAGCAAGTTCTGGTAAGGCCTAGGATATAGAACTTCTATGCACTCTTCATGTGGAAGCAGCAAACATCCTTTTCCAGATCATCCTTGTGTTCACCAACCATAAAATATTATTTATTTTCAAAGTGTGAAGTTTTCATTGAGGTTTAATTATGTTGGAATGATTGAGGTATCATCAGTAAAATAACTGAACTTCATCTCTGTCCTCCATACCCTCTATGGAGGTCAGGTAGCCTAATGTGTCAGCCCTCTAGTCACAAGGTTGTTTTATCTAGTGGACAGACTTCAATTTGAAATTATCTAGTGGCCCATCAATTTCACAAATTAACTGGGGGTTCTTTTGAACAATTAGGATAGAAATCGTAAGTTTTTAAAATGCAGCTCCCTTGATATTAGTGACTTCAGGCTTAGAGTGTCAATAGCTCCTCTTAGTGACACATCTGTTAGTGTTAAAAGCCCTGAGATCTTTTACTCACCCTGATCAACTCCTCAACTGAAGATTGTAACCCCATTGGTGATATCTGGAGCTCTTTGAGCAGCTTGTGCTGCTTTTCTGGTTTTCTTCTATTGGCCTCTTCAGACTGTTGTTAGTTTCTATGCATCACATCAGGTTTCTGCTGCTTTCCTCTGGTTCCTACTGCTTTTGGCTCCTATTTCTTCACTGCTCTCTGAAGATCCGTAGTGTAATAATCCCTAGTGTTACCATTTCCTCTTGATTATCACTCAGTTACCTTACTCTACCCAAGAAAAGAATCACAAGTAGCCAATAAGACCTCCCAAACAATGCTGTTATTCAGACCTGTACTACAGCAGACAGAAACAGCGTACAACTGAAATTGAGGATAGATGGTAAGAAACTGTTTACAATGATAACATAGAGATTGTCTAATTTGTTTTAGGAACAGAAATTTATTAGAATGAAAGAAAAGAGAAAAACATGAAAAATTTGTGATCCAGTTTATGAGTCAAATATAATAAAATATGAAATGAAAGGTTACAATTAGGCTGAAAGATATTCTCAGAGTGATCAATGTATATGTTAAATGTCAGTGAGTTATATCCAAAATAAGATTGAAATTAAAAATGGATAAGATATTAGTAAATGACAACTTTATGTGTCTTGATTATGGTGGTACTCCCTTGGACATGAAGAAGATAGACATATTAAAGAAAAAAGTTTATTTTTACCTTGTATTTACTTCTTCAAAATGCCATCTTTTTTAATTAATTAATTTTTGAAACTATCTTATCAATCATAAGATTTCATTTTGGATTTTATTTGACTTTATCACAGAAAGATAATAAAAACAAAGTAATATGAAATCACAATAGAGAAACAAGTATATTCATCTATATTTGATATATTATTTTATGTCTTTTAAGTTTTTCTATATGAATTTCTATTCTCTACAATCTTTTCTAGAATGAAGAAGTTATTCCCTCAGCATGCTTTCTGTGCTTGAAGCCAACATGAGGGGAACAAAAGTATGATTTTCAGAGAGATCCCAAATGATTCCTTCAAAATTTTCTGTCTTTGACCAATTATTGTGTTCATGTGAGTGTCTAGATTCTTCCCTTTTAAGATGAATCTCAAAACACAGAATCCATATGCATACTGCAAATTCTAGTCTTCCTTGGTCTCCAGTAAACTCCTTTTATTAAATACAAATGAAATAGCTAAATCATTTACCACCTATGTGAATTAAATGCTTGGTCATTCACTTCCCTTTGGAATAAAGAAGAAAAAAAATGTAAAAAATTGCATAAGGTATTTCTAGAAAGCAAGATAGTGTGATCTTATATCATAAAATATGAATTAAATATGAAATATAAACTTTTTTATTAAGCAAGTGAGATTGGAGCTATACAACTTGCATATACAACTGACTTGTACGTATGAATGAATCAAGTGTATTGGGAGTATACTAATAAGCATTAGCACTTTTATATACATGTTCTTTTAATATTTTCCATGCTTCTATAAAATAAAATAAAATAAAATAATACTTTTTTCAAATCAGAAAGCTAATAAGTAATGGGTCCAGTAATTTAATAAAGAATCAAACTCTAAAGCCAATGCTCACTCCTATGTGTTTTGTAATTTGTACATCAAATTCATAAGATGATAAATTATGTTAATAGTGTAGAAAGAAGAAATTAGTTTGATTTGAGATTATTGAAGTATTAAGGATAGGAGTGCTAATATATTTAACTGAGGATTTGATTTAATTAACTTGAGAATAATGTTCTAGGCAGAAGAGCACATTAGAAGGCAGAGAAGTGGCTTATTTGTGTAATCTTGAGATAGTGTATAGATTTTTGACAAGGTATATTAAAAGATGTAGGTAAGCATAAGACTGGGGGCAGATAATAAAACCTTGAATCTTAGAATTTATGAGACAGATAAGTTAAAACTCACAGGTGTTTCTTAGCAAAAAAGTAGCATAATCTCAAATTGGTTGAATAAACTAATGAATAAACTTGTATACCATCGATCAAATATTTTATTTTATTTTTTATCACCTCAAATAGTAAGTTGGTTCTACATTTTAGCTATAAAGAATTGTGCCACAATTAACATGGGTCTATGGATATTTCTATAGCATGCTGACTTGTAATTCCACTGGATACTTAACAAAGCATGGAATAGTTGAGTCATATGGTAATTCAATTTTACTTATTTTTATTAAATTTATTGGTGCAATTTAGAAATTCATAAGATCTTACTCATCATGGAGTTTTTGTACCCCTGCATGATATATGATATATCTTGATTCCTGTTATTTATATTCATGTTTTAACAACACAGTTTGTAATAGCTAAATCTTGGAAACAACCCTAATGTACAGCAACTAATGAATGGATAAAAATGATGGTTTTTTAATACAATGGAATATTATGTAGTCATAAAGAAGAATCAATGTGAGACCTTTCTAAGTAAATGGATGAACCTTGAGACCATACACTTAAGTGAAATAGATAGGACACATGTGTGTAAATATTGCACTGTGTCTCTAGCATGAGAAATTGAAAGTGTAAATAAAAATAAAAACGTACAATAGGTACTATGAAATAGGGTGAAATTGTTCAGGAAGAAAGGGCAACTTGGGAGGAGGAAAGGGGAAAGGAAGGAAAAGAAAACAATTAGAAAAGGATAAAATGGAAACAAAGCTTTATAAATAAGAAGGAGAAGAGAGGTTGAAGGGAGGAGAAAGAATTAGGAACAAACATTTTAGCATTTTGATTTTCTCCTTAATTGCACTCCATACTATTAAAAAACTTTTCTTAATGTTAATTATAAGCAAAAATCATTTTAAATTTCAATTATGTTACTTATAAACAAAAAAGCATCTTAAAAAATGGGTCAGTAAAGTGATAAATACAATAGCTTGTTTTAATTACAGTGTATATGTTTGTTGTTTACTTTCTGAAACATCTTATTGAAATAGGAAAATTTTTTGTGATAAGTGTCTGATGCAACAGATGTTTAATTGACAATTTTAAAATTCCATTTCCATTTTTCTATGCATTAGCTATTCATTTGGAGTTTAGCAAGTTAAAGCCCATCTGTATTTTCTTCCCCCCTTTTCCAGTACCAATTTTACATTTCCTGATGTGCCTAACTTTGCATTTGCAGAGGGATGTGCCTGTTATCTGATGAATGTGTCATCTTGTTCACAGAGCAGGTGACAGATCCTTTCCACTTTGCTAAGTAGTTCTCACTTAAATTGCTCCTGAGAAAACATTCTTTGAACAACACAACCAGATGGTTTCCCTTACATACACGGGAGGCAGAGTGGTAGTTTTAGATGTGCTTCAACACTTGTTCAGTGGCTATTTCCTAACTTCCCCGTGACTTAAAGCACAGGTGGATTTATGTCCAAACACATACACAGAAAATAAATTTTCCACCAGTTCTTTACTTAGCAAGTCATTATGCAGAGGTTTAGCAGACTGAGCTCATGTAATGAACAACCCCTCAATGCTGCAGGAATGTTTTCTCACAGTGGAATAATTTGTTGCAATTGAAATAAGGTCAGGAAGTCCCTTGAATTCATCATAGCATATCAATTACTCAAATTCCTATTCTAATACTAGGTACAATGACATAATTACCATTTCCAGAGAAGACAACATTCCATGGGTCACTTTACAGTTTTCTAGCAAGATTAATGGATACTATACTGAACTAGAAGTGAAACTCCTTCCACTGACCTTACCACTCAAGTCATAATATACTTTGCATTTTATATCATCCACCAAAGCCACACTCAAGAACTCATAGCTATCAGTGCTTGCTACTTGTATTGTCAAACACAAAGATGTTCACAGGGTCTCATGTTTTTATTCTTCATCTGTCATTGACCAGTAGGCCAGCTAATATTAATTATTTTGCTTACTAATATTGCCAAAAGTTAAATAATTTCTTAATAAAAGTACTTGATTAGAAAATTATTTCATTTGTCTCACTGAGTTTTTCAGTTTCAGGAATAAAAGAAAAAAATTTACAATTTAATTTTAGTTTTTCCTTCATTTAAAATTTTAGAGGTTGATCCCACTTTTTTATTGTAAGTCAAGATTGTTATTTTCATTTTATCAAATCTTTCAAATATTGTATTTGAATTTTACTGATTGCCCAATTTGAGGAGAAAGAACCCGTGTCGCTCTTTATCAGCATCTAGAAGACTGTAATAGGCAGCACACCTAGGACTACCTCTTCCCTCCAGCAATGTCTCCTTGTTCATCGTGGAATCATGTGAACATACTATGTTCCAGTGGGCATGGGACTTTGCAGATGCAATTATATTTACAGACTTGAAGACTTGGAATCTACCTATAAAGGATGGCCAGATGGACCCATTCTATTCAAACAAACTCTTAATAAGTAGAGAAAATTCTTCAGCTGCAATTTGAGCTATGTGGCCGAAAACTTCAGAGAGATTTAGAATGTGAGGGCTTTGCCAGCTATAATTTGCTTTGAAGATGGAGAGTACAACATGCAAGGGGTATAGATGACTTTGGGGAAATGAGAGAAGCTACAAGCAAACATTCAGCAATGAAGCAGAGACTTTAGTTTCATATCTGCCAGCAACCTGAATGAGCCTAAAAATGGATTATTGCCATAGTCTCTAGAAAGGATGAAGGCTCTACTTGATTTTGACACTGAAAGATTATGCAGAACACGGAACTGAATTATATTATAGCTGGACTTCTGACCTACAGGATGTGAAATAAAAATGTGTTGTTTTAAGTCATAAAATTTTTCACATTTGTTAGAAGAACATGTATACAGAGAAAACATACACAATTTGATATTTGGAATTAGAATACAATGATAACAAATTCATGTAACGTAGATATCACTATGGAATTGATATATGGAAAGTGCCTGAAAAAATTCCGAGCATAACAAAAGCACCTAGATTGCCTATAAAATATTGTTTGCACAAAAATGGATATGAATGACTTTGTCTGTTTTTGCCAAGACTGAGTAAGAAATATAAAGCAACTACCAAGTCCTGTGAGGGGAAAAATAAATCTCTGTTAACAGACTGTTGGTAGAAATCTGCACTAAGGAGACATTTCTTATCAACACTCAAAAAGAATTAAGGACTATAGTATTGGAAACTTAGTAGGAAAGACACTCTCATTATGTAGTGCCAGAAAATGTAGTGTTATGATGCCTGGAAGTTACGTAGAAGCCAGAATTTAAATAAAGAACTTGGATATTTAGTTGAATGTAATACTAAGCAAAGTTCTCAAATTACCTTTTGTTTTTCAGTTTATAAGAAATACAAGAGAAGAAGGCCATTAAGGGAAGAACTGGTAAACTAAAATAATTCAAAACAAGAATATCTAGAAAATGCTCATCTCTGAACAGATGAAAAACATCACTGACATAGCCACTCCATCAAACCAGTATTCTTTGGGAAGTTCAGGGTCTTTGTGTTTGGGTTGTCTCAACAGAAATCACCACCAAATGTAAGTTCCTGAAATTCCAGCAGCCAGAAGCAGAAGGATGAAAGTACTCAGTGGCAAACGGATATCACTTTTCATGAAGAAGAAATGATAGCTCTGAAAGTGGAGGCAAATGACCAGAGAGGCTGGAGCCAAAACCAGGCGTGGTTACTCATGGCTCTTGAAATCTAATGAAATTGGTCTGGATTTATTTTTAAAATTCTTAAACTGTTGGCCACATTTTATTCTTAATGTTTTCACTTTTTGAATGAGGATCTCTATAAGCATTACCTAATGCATTTCCCATTACTGTGTGTTGAGAGCAGACAACTTATGGCTTGAATTTTATAGGTTTACAAATGTAGAGGAATGTCATCTCCAGAGTTGCATTTAATGGACTATAACAAGAACTTTCATCCTCATAATTTAAGTAATAAGGTGTTGGCTTTCTGAGTTTATAAAATTTAAATGAGATTGGTGCCAGAATGGAAAGAATCCTTTAGGAAATTTGTGATGGTATGAATGTGTTTTGAATTTGGGAGGGGAATGAATCTTCAGGTCAGTATGCAGATAATAATAGGCAGAAGCACTTACTAAAGATGTTCACATCCTAATACTTAGGTACTGTGAACATGCTATAATACATGGGAAATGGAACTTTGATGATATAAATTTGTGGACCTTAAAAAAATATTGTTCTGTATTGCCTGGGTGATGTAATCTAATCACATGAATCCTTAAAAGAAGAGAACTTTCTTCAGGAGGAGTAAGAAAGTTGGGCCAGAAATAAAAGACAGAAAAAGATCTAACCTACTATTGCTGCTTTTGAAGATGGAGAAATATGACAAGACATGCAGGATGCATTAGGGATTTAAAGACTATATGGCCTGACAGTCTGCCAAAAACCAAATACTTCAGTCTTACTGTCATATAGAGCTAAATTCTGCCATAAAACTAAATGATCCTGGCAGAAGATTATCTATAGATACTTTCAATAAGATCCTGGATCAGGCAAAACCTTGACTATATTTTTGATTATAGGACTTTGAGGTTACTCAGCTATGCTATTTTAAACTGATACATCAGCAGAGAAAAATTACTGGTTATAATTAAAATTTCACAATAAAGATTTCAAAGTTAGAGGGAAGGCAGAGGCAGGGCCTGCTCCACATGCATTCCAGCAAAGGGAGACACTGCTCACAGGTAACCAGCTCAGAGGGAAGGCAGAGGCAGGCCCTGCTCCGAGTGCATTCCAACAGACAAAGGGAGACACTGTTTACTGGTAACCAGCTCAGAGGGAAGGCAGAAGCAGGCCTTGCTTCACACGCATTCCAGCAGCCCTCTGGATGCTTCCACCTCAGGTAACCAGCAAGGGCTGGGAAGAACAGAAGCAGGCCCTTTACCAGAGAATCCAGTGGCCACCATTGGATACCCATAGCCAGCACTGGCCAGGAAAACCAAACAGTCACACTCCAGAGAAATTGTAGCCAACATGGGAGGTGCCCAGAACCCCACTACCAACTTGTTTGGAAGAACCCAGAAAAATGTCAAGATGAAGAAACAAAAGGCAGTCCCTGGACTCCAACCCAAGCAGAGCAAGTCCAGGAGATGAAAACATGGAAGAGAACGGGAGTCGCACACCTGAAGTTTCTGCAGTGATGGCAACTGAAATAAAGAGACAACTCCATGAGGCCATAAAAGAAATTAGAACAGAAATACTATCTTAGGTAAAAGAAGAAATGAAAAACATAATAAAAGAATTCCTAAGCTTCTCTAAAGAAGACATAGTTAAAAAAATAGAGGAGCAAAGGAAAATGAGGGGAAACATGAATGAACAATATAAGAGAGATTTTGAATGCATGAAACAGATTCAAAGAGATACCCAGAAATTAAAATCTCTATTGAAAGCTGGCAAAATCTCTTGAAAGAAACTGGAGAGACTTTCAGACCTTGAAGACAGGTGTGCAGCTTGTGATTGGGAAATGGAAGACCTCTTAAAAATGAGGAACCAGGAAATAACAATTGAACAACTGCAAGATGATGTGAAGTGAAATAGTTTAGGAGTGATAGGTATCAATGAAGAAGCAGGGGTCAACACAAAAGACATTAAAATTCTATTTACAGAAGTACTAGCAGAAAAATTCCCAAACATGGGAGAAAGATGTGCTATTCAGATAAGTGAGGCATATAGAACTCCAACTAGCCATAACCAAAGTAAATCTACACCCAGACATATAATAATCAAGATTCCAGAAATTCAACACAAGAACAGAATATTAAAAGCTGTTCAAGAAAAGAAACAGATCACCTATAAGGGAAAACCCATCAGAATCACAACAGACTCCCCAGCACAAGCCATCAAGTCAAGAAGAGCTTGGAGTGAAATATTTCAAGTCCTGAAAGGAAACAACTTCCAACCCAGATTGATGTACCCTGCAAAACTAGCTTTCAAAATTAATGGAGAAAAAAGACACTTCCATGACAAAGAACAACTGAAGGAATTCATGACTGCCAAAACAACTCTACAAAGAATACTGAAGGACATGTTAGAAAGAGATAAAAAAAAAGACCATGGTTCCAGGAACAGTGGTAGAGGGGGATCACCAAGTGGGACAGACAATAGAATGGAGGGGAAAAGTACACAGCCAATAACAGGAAAATAGCATGGCAGAGATGAGCCAGTGCATGTTGGCCATAACCATTAATGTAGATGGCTTCAATTCACCAATAAAAAGAAACACAGGTAGAGTGAATCAGGAGACAAAATCCATCAATATGCTTTATCCAACAACCATATTTAACTCAAAAGGGAATCATAGATTAAAAGTCAAAGGAGAGAAAACAATGCTCTATGTGACAAGGAACCAGAAAAAAACAGTAGGGGTAGCTTGCCCATCTGCTGCAGAATGGAAAGATATGGCATTTCTATACAATGGAAAGCTACTCAGATATAAAGAAAGATAACCTTGAGACTCTTGTAGGTAAATGGATACAACTTGAGAGCATGCTCATGGGTGAAAGGGTTCAGAGTCACATGGGTGAACATTGTGTTGTCTCCCTAGTATAAGAAACTAGGGAAATAGTGAGATCCAAAATACAAAATAGAGGTTGTGAAGGTGAAAGGGGAGGAGATGTCTATAGGGGGAAGGCAATGGCCATTGTTAATCTAGAATTCTGTTTTGAAGCCCTGTAGTGTTCTCATGGTTCTCTTTAGCTTGGTTTTATTATTTAGTTATGTTCGAATTTATTATATTTGGTGGCATGGACAGCTATTGCAAAAATAGCAAGATGGATTATAGCAGCCATTATTGATTTCCTATTATCTTGTTCCAAAACATTTATTGCTTCACTTGTTTACTTTTGATTGATTTTATTCTATTTTGCTTTGTTTGATTTTGTTATGTGTGATGGTACAAGCAGTTACTTTGAAGATAAGATGCATCATGGTAGCCTCTGTTGTATTCCTACAGTCTTGTTTGAAGTCCTGTATTGCTTTCATTGTTTTGTTTTGATTGGTTTTATTCTATTCTGTTTTATTTGATTGTATTATACCTGAGGGTATAGGTAGCTATTTTGAAGATAACAAGAGGCATTATGGCAGCCATTGTTAATTTCCTTTCATCTTGTTTTGATGTCTTGTATTATGTTCATTGTTTTGTTTTGATTGACTATTCTGCTTTGTTTATTTTTATTATGTCTAATGACATAAACAGCTACTTTGAAGATAACAAGATGCATTATGGTAGCCACTGTGGTATTTCAACTGCCTTGTTTTGAAGTTCTGTATTGCTTTCATTGTTTTGTTTTCATTGGTTTTATTCTGTTCTGTTGTGTTTGATTTTATTATGCCTGATGGTATGGGAAGTTATTTTGAAGATAGCAAGGGGCAACATGGTAACCATTGTTGGTTTATTGTAATTTTGTTTTGAAGTCTTGTATCACATTCTTTGTTTTGTTTTGATTGAATATTCTGTTTTATTTTGTATGTGTTTTATTCTCTTCAGAATAAAAAAAAGATTTCAAAGTTCATCTCAATCTAGGTTCCTCTCCATTTTCTCAATAGTATCTGCTTCCACTGGAGTGAATTTGTATGCTAAATGTGTGAATCAGAAATGGATAGTCACAATGATCCATTCTTTACCCTTCCTGTATTCAAACACTTTGTCATATGAATATGAATTTTCTGTCACTAAAAAAGTGCATCCAGTTTATCTACTCATTGGTTTTAGACTGAGCACTGTGATTTATTTTGCTATTTGAATGAGCTAATGAGGTAAAAGTGATGATTGTAGTAAGCCATTTTAAGTCTAAACCTCTTTTATGGTTAATACATTGTGTCAACTTGAGAAGTTTAGAAGTTTAACTGAGAGACTCAGCAGGGAGCCAGGGTTCTTACTTTGTAAATATCCTCATCCTGTGCAAAGGAGGGCAAGGACATTTTGTGAATGTTACACCTACCCTGAAGGAAGGGCAGTGTATGGCCTGTGTACAATTTAAGGGAGAAGAGGCTTGTGTCTCCTCCATTTTGCTCTGGCTGCTGCCTTGAAGTGTTGCCCCTGTGCCATGCCACCGTGCCTTGGAGCCAGCTGATTATGGACTGAAATCTCCAGAAACTGTAAGCTAAATAAACCTTTTCTTACCTAATTTTGAGTGTCAGGTGTTTGTCTCAGCAACGAAGAAAAGTGACCAATACACCTCAAAGGGAGAATTGATCTCTCTTATGTCTCTGACATCACTAAAGAATATGCACAGGCTATGATTCTGTAAGTTGAGAGACATGAAGGAAAGAATCAAGGTGAGCTGGATGTCCCAAACAAGGCCATCTTGAACTATCTTATAGCCAATTCCAATGTTAACGTCAGCTTGTCTAAGATGAGCAAAACCAACTAACTGCCTAGGTTAGAGAAGTTATAATAAAACTTTTACATGTTGCTATAGTTTTGTAGTTATTTTCAATGCTTCATTATTAACAGTTAATATATAAGTATCATAATGTGATTATTTATGTTAGTCTTTCCATTATAGTATAGACTCCACGGGGCTAGGGACTATAACTCTAATCACTAATTTATTTATTCTCTTTAGGAATCATAGGTGAAAATAACATACTGAGCAATGACGTCTTAAAATATATAGTGTAATGTAAACGATAATAGTAGAAACAATGAAACATCAGCTCCTTTACCTAACTTTATGAAGCAGTATTATGAATGACATTTAAAAATAGAGATAAATTATTTGGAAGATACAAAGCATGGAAAGAGTGACACAGAATGAGAAACATGAAAGAGCTCCTCTTAGGTGATGGGCAAAGGGATGTGCCAAGGAATTGATGAAAGAGGAGTGTGTTTAGTGTTAATAGGTAGAGAAAAATAGGAATAACTGCAAATATTTGAAGGGTCTGATGAGATATTTCTACCTCTCTGATATTTAACCATTTTTAAATATTGTGTCTTGTGACTGTAAATTTGAGAAACATAAATTTATAATAACAAAATACACTTTATATTCTCTATTCACTATTTGCTTAACCAAGAATAAGTAATCCATAATAGTTACCTGTGTGCTGGCACTGTTTCAGCTATGGCAGATAATCTGTATATAATTAATGTCATTACCTGTCATCTGAGGCTAGTGAGGCAATATTTGAGCCAGGGATGGCTATAACTTTTCAGCACAACTGTTGGAAATGTTGTTGCCTTACATTTGGCACCTTTTTCTGTTATAATGGGACATAAAAATGTCTTTAGTCAATACGATCCTAAGGCTTTTTTGTAACAGGTGGATTACTATCTAGAAAGCAATAAAATATCAATGAGAACACTCTTCCCTATCTGTAAGCAACAAGAAAGTCTTATGGCTTCCCATATTTACTGGTTTGTGTATTGCTCTGATTATTTAAAGTTTGTATTTCATTATATCTACTTATGTAAATATGTAAAAAATATTAGATGGTTTAGGGAAATAAGAATATTGAAATAACCTATAAACCAGTTGTGGTAGCACACACCTGTAATCTCAACAATTAGGAGACTAAAGCAGGAAAACCACAAATATGGGCCGGTCTTGGTTACACAGAAGAGTCTGTTTTGAGGAAATCATCAAAATTCTATAAAATTTTTATTTTCCAAGTAATTGTTTACTTTAGTGATCAAGTGCAGCAGTTAATCTTTCATATTTATAGAAAATTATATGAATTAAACAGATTATAACTACTTAATTTTTTATCTTATTTATTAGTATAATAATGTATTATTGCAAGGTAGGAAACCTGTACTTTGTTAAATTCTGCAAAACTTTCTTTTCATTTTGGAGAAGATTTTTGTAGAGTTAATACACTTAAATAGGGTTGACATTTTACTTACTCTGAATATATAGTTGTGCTCCACCTGCATACTTTTAGTCTTTATACAAAAATATATATAATTTCAAGGAAATATGTTTGTTTCCAGAATACTTGTGGAGGAATATTTATATTTTTAGAGGAATTATGAATCACACAAATTGTTAACAAAATTTTGATGTTTATAAATAAAATGTTAAATATTCTTTTTCATTCTGAATGGAGGCCATTTAAGAATCGCAAAATCTGTGCCCCATAAAACGTCAAATTGCGACAGCAAACAGATACACTGAAACATCACCCAGGATTTGGAGGCAGATTTATTTAATGTAGATGGGCACTGACCTTAAGAAAACGTCAGACCTTGAAAGCTCAGGGAGGAAGGTTTTTATGCAGTTGCAAAGGGAAAGTACAGCGGTAGAGTTCTTTTTTTGTATGATGATTGGTTATTTATTTATACTTGTATTTATCGAAAACTCAACTTTACACAAAGAATTCAAGAGCATAACTTACATTTTAAATGAAAGAATAGCAAATAAAATAATAGATCAGACCTATTATTTTAAACAGACCAAGTCCAAGAAAAAGCAAAATACAAATATGTAGACATATTAGCAATACTTAAATTTCAAACTTGGTTTCATGAAGAACTTGTTATTAGAGATGTAAGTCTTTACTGCTTTGATGTGTGTACATATGGTGCTTACTTCACACAAAATATTAACATGATAATTTAAAAGTTTGTAACTATTAATATTTATTTCAAGGGAAATATGAATTTGAATACTTGCATGTTTATGATTGGTTTTTACAATATGCATCACAGTGACCAGTTATGCATCACAGTGATCAACCATTTCTAAGTAACAGAAGTAACAGAAAATGTAATAGAAACTATTACCTGGGCAACTAACAGACACTGCAGAATACTAACTCGGTGGGGTACATTTTCTGCTACAAAATAATCCAATAGACACAAAGATTTGGCCACACCACATGTAGTATATAGGATGGTAGTGATATTCTGTCCACAGTTCGATGTTTGTTTTTCGTTAAATTAGTGCAAAAGTTGGCAGTCTTAATAGCAAAAATCAAATCAGGATTATAAATGAGCAGCCTTTGTAGCTTATTATATATAACAAGACTTTTATTTACATTTATAGGATATAAACATTTGCAGTCTTTTAATTTATATCCTTTTGTAAGGGATTTACCATAAACTTAGTAATGTATGAATACAAGTATCAACATATAATTATTATCTTTATGGTGCTTATTATGCAGTTCGGGAGAAATCAAGTTACTAACATGGATACTACAAAAGCAGTTGCCGTACTGGGTGGTTTCAACAGCACTTTTGTCTCACAATTCTGGAGCCTGGGAAGTTTGATACCATGGTGGCAGCATAGTTCTGGAGAGGGTCCTTTTCCTCATGTGCACATGGCCTTCTGTGTCCTCATATGACGGAGAGGAGAGG
>RJWT010005987.1:0-29939 GCA_004365215.1 Cuniculus paca | reverse complement strand
CATTAAAGGAGTTCATCTTCCTTTTATTTGTAATGGTTTTCCTTTTGGATCCAAACGAGCGTTTGTATTACAGGATATCCACCTGATCGACATGCAGTGCTGCACTCTGGCTTTAGGAGCGATGCACCAATACTCAGGTGGGCAGCACTGGCTGCCAGCCAACCATCAGTACTGCAGGAGTCTCAGGCTGGCCCACCAATGCATCAGCCCATAAAGATGTGCCTCCTAGGGCTTGACTCTCACATGTCTTAGAATGCAGGTGGCAGCATTTGTACAGCTTGAGGCAGAGCACCCAATTTCCCTCTTGATCCCATCTTCAATGCTAATCCTCTAAAAGCAAATCAAGGAAGGAATGACCAGGCCTGGGGTCCCACAGGACAGAAGTTATGAACTGGACACTTCCTTCCAGTGGTATCCCTCGAGGTTAGTACCAGTGTACCATGAAGTTCAAAATGTATTCCTGATAAAACTCATCCCTTGTCCCAGTCACCAGCTCTTCTCCCTCTCATGCTTGTATCATTCAGAGTGTAACCTCTCCATTATCAACTCTACTGGAGTGTCACTGAAATCATGGATTACCTTTGAGCTGATTTAAAGCAAGACCCTCCTCTCTATCTCTATAGGTGTGGAAGATTTTCAAGAATCTACCAATCTTCTGAAGATTTGACTACCTGAGGTGAGTTTAATGGAAAGAACCGCTCTGAATTAGAACCTCACTGAACTCAGTATCACGCTAGAGAGTTTACCCATGATTTAAGTAAAGGTTAAATATCTCTAAGCCTGTCCTCTTCCGGGACTTGCTAATTTCTTATGCCTCAATCTCATCTTTGTTCTACGGTTTGTCTTCCTATCCTGCCCACTTGTCTTAGCTATAAAATACCAAACATATTTGGTTCACTAAATGTTTCTCCATTTGTTTTCCTGGGTGAGTTCCAAATCCTGGGCTCAGTTTGAGTGGACTTGGACTGCCCTAATATCACCAAGATGGAAGTTTCTCTGCAATTACAGCACTTAGGGTAGCTTTTGTATAAATTTTGGCTTAGTCACAAAACCCTAGGATATAAAAACACTGACTAAAGTTCAGCCTGCAAGCTAAGTATATATTCCCACTGGTAGCCATTAAAATTCAATGCCTTCATTTTTACTAAATCCACTGGGATCAGCCTAATGTTAAACAACTCCATATCAAATGTAACTAAGACTAAAACTACTGTATACTTTAGTTGGCAGTTAGATTACATTGTTTAGCCCTCATCTCATATTATCTTAATTTTAGAAAGCTGATTAATGGCGCTTTGAAATTTTGTGATGTTTTTCCTGCTCATCCCTTATATATATTTTAATATACTTGCTATAAGTGGTGATTCGTGTGCAGTATAGGTCATTGACATAAGAAATCAGAATGCTGGAAAGAAGTCAATCGAGTCACCAAATAAGCTCAAATTCAGACATGGAAGATATGACCGATTTAGTATTCTTTTCAGTTTGGGGGCCATATTCTGGGGAAACTGAAGAGGAAAGGTACAATAACTGGTACAAGTTCAAGAACATGCTTCTAGAACATACAGAACAATCCACGCTTATCTGTGATAAATTTTCAGAACAAAAAGAGGAAGGAAAGGTTCACTCAGATTTTCAGTGCTGGGTTGGAGAAGATTCCTGGTTGAGGATTTATAGTGTTTCTGGTTATTTGATCCATGGTTGAGTTAAGTGTCCACAAAGAAGATAACACAAAGAAGGGAAGCTTATAGTATGAAAACTCGTTTTCCTTCCTGGATTCAAGAAAAAAGTCTGAGCTATTTTTAAATTAGAGACCTAACAAGAAATGAAGGGCAAATGGAAAGAATAGAATGTGAAATTAAAGGAAATCTTAGATTCAGTTTCCACTAAATACTAAGTTACTTCAAAAAAAATAAATTCTTAAAGCAATGACAAGAATTTTACAGGTCCTTTATGGGATACAAGAAAGTTTTTCTAGGTTGATTTCTGGAGATTAAGTGCTTCAACTTATACATTACTAACTTAAAAATATTTAACATACCCACAAACTAGCCCACATACTAGTATTTCAGTTTTCCTAACAAGGAAAATACCCTTGCAGAAGGCACGAATTAGTACACAAGGCTGGAATATAATTTATTATTTTTGACTTTCTATAATTTATCAAATACCTTATTGTAATTATCAAATTACTACATCATTTAAAAAATTACCATATTACTGAGATACAAATTTTTCGTTTTTTGGTTAAAGGTGTCTTGAAAAAAATTCTATTCTGTTGTTTCCTTGGCTTTCACTGATGTTTTGGGGGCAGTTTTCTTTTATTATGAATCTAAACTATATTTTAAGTCTGTAGAAAGAGAAGACAGAGACATGCACAGGGACAGAGTCAGAGGTCTACTTAGTGAGACAGAAAAAAAGGAGGAGACAAGAGGAAAAGACAGAGTTGGTACTGTAACCTCAGAGTTTTGACTCAACTATGATAATATTAAATTGCCAGAAATTAATCCCTAAAAAAAAATTCAGAACATCACAGAGCACAAATTTGTCCTTCTTTGCTGTCCTAGAGCAGGTCTGTTACAAAAAAGTCAGGCAACCAAATGAACAAAAATCCCCAAGTAACAATAAATATAAATTCCTGCACCTCTTTCTACCTGATCTAGTCAGCTCTCATATCTCAAGAAAGAATTCAAACCTCAAGAATGTATTTACATAGTATCATGGCTTATTATGAAGTCTCTTTTTGCATTCAGAAAGTCAAGATATGAATGCTCCTACTTATAGAATGGTAGGAGATGGGTGAAAGAAAGGAAAACTATAACCAACAGAGGGTAGTTGAGACCCCAGCCTCACTGGCCATTCCTATAGACATTTTTGTGAGCTTCATTCATACTTCAATAGGCTTGGATCTTATTCAGACGATGCTTTCTGAGTCCTCTAAGATATGTTGGGATAATTTGTGAATCTATTCTTTTTGACTTAGTGTGAGCTCAGTGGCCTCCAGAAACTCAAAGCCAAAAAAAAGGATTCAAAGAAAGGACAAAAAATTGCCTAGAAACCAAAAATAGTTCTTTCTTTTCCTAGTTCTTTGTTCTGTTACGCAGTACATTGCTGTACTCTGGGTGAGTTGCAGCACATGGAAACTATAAAAACACCCAAGTGGTCTGTGTCCAGGAATAAGTCTTTTCTTTGTGGCCCCAGAGTCAAGAGAGGGCAAGAGTCATTGACTGCTCCTCTGTTTGGGGTATACCTGGCTATGATGTACTGGATGGTTCAGAGAGGAAAAAACAGAAAAAGCTACTAATATCTGCAGTACTTAATAATGTGGGGTCTCCTTTGATCTCCTTCATGGAAAAGTTAGGTTTTAACCCCTGAGTTAAAAGGAGCATCTCAGTGTGAAGTTATTTAAAGATAAATTATCCAAACTTGACCCTGATTTCTTAGTTTCTTGTTTGTATTTAATCAATCATGTTCTGATGGGCCATGCACAAGGTACCCAGTTGGCCAACTTCTTTCTTCATTCCTGTACCACAAAGCCCTCTCTTGCTCCTCCTGGACTGCAGTCAATGCATGCTCTGGGATCTAGGAAGGAAGGATGGACAGGCTGGATGAGACAGCTGGTGGGGAAGAGTACTGCAAGGACTCTCTTTACCAGGATTTTTGGAATATACTAGTCTCAAGACTTGGAGGGTCTCAAAACATAACATGTGAGACACTGATTAACAAAAGTAGCAGCAAAGTTTCCTTAACCTTCCATTTTAAAAAAATCTTTGCAAGATGGGAGACTATCTGCTTGTCTTCTGCTGTGCATTCACTTTCTTTACACACAACCTGTGATAACTAGGCTAAGAAATGATTCTCTCAACTTGTCCCTAGTTCCGCCCACTGAAGAAATACTGTGTCTGAAAATGAAATGGATGTAATGAAAAAAAATAGAATCCCTTTTTAAAAAATCAAAATTATTTTAAAATTTTATCCCCCCTATGCCAAGTGAGACCTAATTTCTCTGTAGGAAGTTTTACAGAAAATGTGGACAGTTCATGCACATCTTAAAACTTATTTCAGATCATCTTGTGAAGATCATCTGATGAGTTCATATTTCATTAGAAGGCAGCATTTGCTAATAGCAGAGAACATAGGAAAAGTAGTCAAGCCAGCAAATAAGCTTGGATTGGGTGGATTTAACCCTCTGGGGAGTCGGGTCTGCACTAATATGCAGCAAAACGAAGGCTGGGATAGGAGATTTGGGGACACTGCAGGTCATCTTGTAGCCTGAGGGGAGAGGATGGGGTGGATGTGTGTAGGGGAGACACTGGCTAAGTGGTAGAATATGAGGTCTTCTCTTTGTGGCCTCAGAGGTAAGGGAGGGTGAAATCCAATTCTCTGTAATCATCTTCCAGACAATGTTTTGGTGTTCTCAGTACTGTATGGGACAGTGAATAATATGAATCCTGGAACAGAAATGGATTCCTCAGCTAGAAGAAAGGCAAAGCCTTCTGCACACAAGTGTCTTCATGGCTCATGTGGAGACCACGGGATGCCAGAGGCTTCAATGACCCTGAATCACAGCGTACCCTTGCCAGACCCCTCCTCCCATGTGTGCTAGCACACTTTTTCTGTATTCCCCACCCAGTCTGTCTAGAGTCTTGGATGAAGACAGGGATATCTGAACACAAACTAGCCATGACATCTCCCTGTCTTGGCATCTCTATCTTCAGTGTCTTTTCTTCTTTCCCTTTTTTACTTTCCTCTCTTGTTCACACTCCCTTGTTTTGAGGAGCTGAAGACTAATGTTGGCAAGGGAGACTGGACATCTGACCAAAGAATCTTCTAGGGGACCTGTAGTGTTAGTTTATCATGCGTATGTCACAAGATGCAGTTGTAATTCTTACTGCAAAGAGAAGAATGAATTTTGAGATCTAAAGAAGGGCCTCTTTTCAAGGGAAAGAGACATAACCTAATACCTATAAAGGGAAGTCCTGGTTGGCTTCAAAGGGGAAAGCTGGTGTTCATGTTTATTCCAAGCCAGTAGGAAACCAAAGATGATTAGGATAAGTTTGTGACTTAACAGAAAATTCTTTTATTTTCTTAATAGAAAGGTAAGTGCAAGCTAAGAGAAAAGAAACCCAATTTCTTAATCAAGGGAAGTTGAATAGAAATAGGTTCATAGTTTCATTAACACTAGAAAAACCAGGTGGTCACGTCTGCAGCATGTTACAGTGCTTTATTCAGGACTCAAGTGTTTGTGTGTTCAAGGAGTTCAGATGTGCAAAGAGGTTTCCTGGCACAGTAAGTTTGGTATTCAGACTATTGGTGTGTGGCAAATTCCATTTTTGGTAATGGTTTTGCCAGCCCACATTTCTCCTATTGTTAAAAGGGTATGAAATACTGCAATGCACTTTCTCCAGATACCATCTAACAGCCGCACAGGCTCAGCATAGTCACCGTGTTGTGGGCCTTTCCCTAAGGAAAGCTCCATGTCCAAGGTGGAGGAAAGCAAGTTTGTGCACACAAAGCAGGCCATAGCAGCACTTTGGTATGAGATCAGACTGAGCAGAAAAAAAAAAAAAACCTTTAAAACAACGCCAGGCCCAGCATAGGAGTCTTATGTAATGATCATGCTTGTAAGGATCATTTCTAGTTGATCTCAAGCACACTTGTGCTGTGTTGGAGAGGAAAATGAAGTTGGAAGAGGGACTGAGAGAAAGAGACCTGTGTCTGCCACTTTGGCCTCCTGTCCTGGGATTACTTTGGTTTGGGGCTGACCATGAGTCATGAAACTCCATCAACATCTAGAAGAGAAGGTAGTCCATGACAAATGGTTCTCCAACCACATGGCTGAATTAGGCTTTTCAGAGCTGAGGCGGCTATGCCATGTTTGTATTTCAATAGGGGGTGGGTGGGATGAAAAAAAAAAAAGAAAGAAAACCAACTTCATAGAAAAGAGAAGTACCTTCTAAGAAAAAGAACTGCTCCTACCCAAGAGTTCCAAAGGACTCTGAGCTGGAGGAGGATAAAAAGAGCATCTGTCTATTGAGCTCTCAGTGCAGGGTCCTCAGGTCATCCTCCGCCAAGGAGGTCTTGTTTGGCAGGCTGGGGAAGGAGGCCCTGTCTGACATCCCTCTCCAGGGCATCCACTCATGTACTGTGATGGTACTAGGGAGAGGCTGAGGGCCATCTGCGTTGCCACCAGACACAGATGGTGACGTGTTCCACAGAAAGGAACCATCCACTGTATAGTGAAGCAGCACTGACTGACCAAGAAAAGCCTCTCCGTTTCTCAGTGCTGCTCTTCTTGGCAGCTTAAGGATGACATAATGGCCTGAGGCTGTCTTCTGCCCAGATTTTACTCTGGGTAGGGCTGAAGCCCAGTCCTGGCCTAGGGAACATTCAGGACAAGTGCACCCCATTGAGCCTGCTTTGCTAGAAGGAACAGCCCAGGTTGAGGCTGAGGTATGTTTACTAATCATTTTAGAGCATCCTGATCAACTGATCCTCAACCCTGAACCAGCTGCAGACACTGCAGACGCCTCATGGTCCTCTATCATGGGACCTCAGTCAACTCAGACTCACCCTCACTGAAATGTCTCTTTATCAGTCTTACCCATCTTTGTAGAAGTTTGGCCATTGAGGGTGTCCCCTAAAATGCATGTGTTCTGTTCGCTCATGGGAGTGGCAGGAAAGTCTGAGTCTCTGGCACGTGGTTTTGCTGAGCCGAGCTCAGCACTAGCTTGGCGGCTGCACAGGGGGCCTTCTGCCTCCAGCCCAGTGTGTGGCTGATGGTCAGCCAGAATGTGCTGGTACGACACAGTACTGACACCAACACTGAGTTACTTCTATGCTGGGTGGAGAGTGGATTCTACCTTGAGTTCCGTTGATTACCCCTACTCTTGGGGCTTCCCCATGACCTGCATTTAAAGGGCCAATGCTGGGAACCGCAGAGGCCTCCTACATTGTGACTGAACTCTATGTGGGTTGGTGCCCTGGTCAGAGGTGTTGGTTGATCTTACCTGAGCCACAGGCACCTCTGTGGGCCCTGGCAACTGCCTTTACCCATTCTAACTACTGTGGTACCTACTATGAGGGTGCAGGATCTGGGACTGTACCCACCAGCACCTCCTGTGCTGCTTCTTTGGCCCTCACCTCCATGGTACGGCTGCTAGGCTATGGCTTTTCTCACTCAGACCAGCCCTTGCTGCTGTGGCCACTGCATCCTGACTCCTTCTGCTTCAGCCCTTTCCTCCCTCCCAGCCTCCCACCCTTGGGGCCCAACACTCCTGACTCAGCTTGGGCTTCTTTGGGGACAGAAGCCACAGGATAATACATGAGATGCTACTGTGTTTGCCTTGGTGGCAGTGGTGCCGGCTGAGTTTGAGAGCGAGCCGGTGGGGAGGAGATTGCTCTCCAACAGTCAGTCTCCACTGTTCCCCAGGTAAAAGCCAGAACATCTTCCAGGCTGCTCAAGGCAATGAGTACAGACACAGGCCAGCCAGACCCCTCCACAGGTTATAGAAAAATAGCAAGGGGCAAGGGAAGGCAAGCCACCCTCATGTCCCCTCTCCCACGGGAATAACCCTCCAGTTCCTGCGTTTTCTTTCCCCAGCAAAGAGGCAGAACTATGGCAGTGCCTGTCTTGCAGAGGGAAATCAAGCAATTTGGTGGGTTGGACTGGTTTTCCTTTCGTCCTTGGCTTCCTCTTCTCTGATAATGCATGGAGTTCTTCCATCCTCCTCCTCCCTCTTCCTCCCCCCCGGGCCGCACTGGCTTCCCAATTCGGTCTTGGTTTTCTCCCTGTGAGAGAAGAGCATGCATCGGAGGGGGGAGCAGCCTCTAGCACTTGTCGTCTTCTTCTGTGTCACTCAGAAGGTCGCTGACAGCTCCACACATCATGCCGGGCCCAGGCCCCCCACGCCTCCGTCGCCGATAGTGCCCATTGGGCATCTGCCAGCTGTGCCGCAGGGGCGGGGCTGAGCCGATGGTGTTGGACCGGCCCAGGCTTGTAGCCACGGCCGCTTCAAAGGTGAGCGTCTCCTCCTCGCCACAGTCCGAGGCGTGGGAGTCTTCATGCAGGGCCAGGTAGGGCTCGGAGATGTAGCGCTGTGGGGAAGGGTGCTGGCCCTGATGGGGGTGAGGAGGGTTGGAAGACTCGGTCAGGCAAGCATTGCTGCTCTCTAGTGCTTGGGAGGTCAGAGGGGATCCACCCTCGCTCCCATCAGCTGGTGGAGAGATGCTGCCAGCGTGTCGCATCAGGGAACTGTAGGAAAGGAGGGGCCGAGGCTTTGGTGGGACAGGTGGGAGCTGCCGACGACTTCTTCTTGGGGTGCTGGTGTCAGAAACGGAGGGAATGGAGCTTTCACTCAGGGAACCTGTGCCCTGCACAGCAGGAGAAACATGGCGTGTGAGACTGTCCTTGCATGAGTCCCATTTGGGGCCTGTTAAGATACCCGACCCCTTCCACAGAGGGCCCCTGCAGTCCTGGAGAGGGAGCCCCGTGTATTAGTCACACCCCTCTGGGAGAAAGGGGTCAAAGGAGACTGAGTAGTCACACTTTCTGCAGCAGGACACCTCAACTCTCCACATGCAGACATATCTCTGCGGCTGACCCAGGTCTGGAGGAAGCACTGAGGTTTCACATCTCTCATGAGACACTAGCTGTTGCTTTGGCTCCTTGGGACAAATAATTTGGAAGCTATATGTCCATAACAAGTGGGACACAGACATGAAGACCTTAAACTTTTGCAAAAGACAACCCTGTGAAAGGTGGAGCATCATTAATGCTCCAGAGTCGCTCTGTCTGTAAATTTGTGGGAAGGGGATTCTAAGGGAGCTGCAATATTCTTCCTTTGCCTTTATTTTTGCTTCTCTGTCTTCAGTGGTTTGCTGCCCTCGGCCTCTATCCCCAACACTTATTTGTTGGCTCAGGCCTCATTTGCCCTGCTCACCTAGTTGCAAGGGTACCTAGGTGTTGGTAAGTGGACTCCAGGACAATACTTCTCAGGGTGTGTGGGACCTGTGAACTACTTGCTCAGAACTTCCTGGGTGAGGATTCTTTCAAATGCAGATTTCTGGGTCTCACTTTCAACTAGAATCCTTGAGGTTCTGGGAATGTCGTGATAGAAAGCTCTGTAGGCAATTCTGTTCTGCAGTAATGGCTGTTCTAAAAGGTAAACTTCTCTACCACCTACTTCTCTCAAATCTTTTTAGCAACCCCTCTTTTTACCAGTTGACCATTTCTGCTGAATGGGTCTCCTCATCTGAGCCAGAGCCCTGAGTAGGGCTAGAAGCAAGTGGTAACACTGGGCTGAGGAACACTTTCATCAGGCTGATATGTCTTAGACATTGGCTGGGGTTTCAGCAAAAGGCTGGAAAGAGAGCTGGGTACAACAGCATATGCCTATAATCCCAGCTACACAGGATGCAAAAGCAGGAGGATTACAGGAGAGGCATGATGCTTCTCTTGGGATGGCTGGCAGCAGGTGAGCCGAGTGGAATAGCTCTCACTTGTGAATCACCATCCCTATTAATACTAAGGATAACAGGAGACAAAGCTTTCTGGCTAAAGGACCACTTTTTCCTATCAATTCTGGATGGATTTGTTTCCCTGGATTGTGAGAACTGGAATGGAAAGACCTCAGGACTTGATTACCTTTCTTTGGGGGAGATTCTTGGTTTCTGTGAATTCACATCACTTCCAAATTTGTAAGAATGGAGCAGTTAACCTCTATGCCCGCTGTGTTGATGTTCTTGTGAAATTTGGATCTCCACGGGTGTTGAAATAAGGCTATTCAAGATGTCCATGTTCTGCTGCTAATGTCCCTGTCCTCTTTTCCCTGTCCTATAGGAGGCTCAACTTCCTCTCCATGCTCACCTGTCTGTTGGGCGTCTGTGATCTGCCTTCACTGGGTGACCTGGACTGATGGCGCTCTGGGGAGTCCCAGTCGGCCTGAGTCCCTCGCTCCTCAGAATTGCAGCGGGAGACATCAGGAGAGAGAAGATGCTTTCGCTCTTTGGATCGTCCTCGCTCCCTGCCCCCTGAGCGATGGGTGTCAGACTTGTGGCCTGTGGGAGATGATAAAAACAACTGGTTATAACTCAGCTACTTTGGGATGTTGAAGGTAAACTCACCAGGTATGGCATTCCAACCTAGGATTAGGCTCTCTTATGAAACGCTTGTATGTGTTCTGCAAAATTCAGTGTGGAATCCTAATTCTCATTCAAATGGTGTTAGGAGAAGAGGCCTCTGGGAGATAGTAGGCTGTGTGGATAGAGTCCTTATGATGAGATAAATACCCAGAGACAAGAATTGGCTTCATCTCTGCTTTCTGTCATGTGAGAACACTCTGAGAAGATGGTTATGTGCAAACAAAGAAGAGGGACCTCATCAGATACCAGGTCTGTTGTTACCTTGAACTTCTATTTTCCAGCCTACAGAAATAATGTGACAAATATATGTTATTTAAGCACTTAGTCTAGGATAATCTTTTGTAGTAACCTAAACTAAGATGGATCCCTAAAGAATCTTGACTTCTCCAGGAATCTTGGCAATGGATGATCTGGAAGGAAAGCTGGAGATAAAAAGCTAAAAAATTACCCTTTTGTGGGCTGGAAAGTTGCCTCAAGAAAGATACGTATGTCAATGAATGTGATTTGTTCTCTTCCGTTTATGTTAGACACAGTAAAGTTAGACACCTTGCCAAGAATATGGCTTAGAATTTTCAGTCCTATGCATAGGTATGTAATTTTGGGGAGGGAGATTGATATCAAGCAGTAAGGAATTAAGAAAAAACTATATAAAATTATGGCACACCTAATGTAATGCCATGGTGAGAACTCCAGGACTAAAGTTAAAGGATCTCATTCTAGACCCCAACTCTGTCATTTACTAGCCTTGTGATACAGGGCAAGACACTGATTTCTAACTTTGATTCCTTCATCTAGTGAAATAGGTTGAAACAGATAAATGGTTTTCTAACCTTTTTAAAAATTTATATCACTACAACCCTTTTTTATTAGAAAAAAGGCTTAACAAATATATAATATATACAATGCAAATTACATATATATTTATGGACAGATAGATAGATAGATATCATAATTACAGGAAAAGTACTATTTGGGCTGAAGTGTGGCAGAAGCTCAGTTCCCCATCCCAAGGGACCTCTAAAACATTCCTATGAAATCTCAATGGTTTTGCAGAAGGCTACTTGAAAACCACAATTCTCAATTGATTATGTCATTTCTGTACTCCAGAAGGAAGGAATTATGTCAGCATTTGTGATGAATATAGGTTCTTGACCTTTGACCTTTCATAGGCTATTAGTCAAATATGGGAAACTGTAAAAAGCCTTCTTTGCTCACTTTCTTAAACCCTTGTCTTTATCTAGTTTCTGTTACAGTCTTTGCCAGAACAAGTCCACTGGGGTAGGAGGCCACTGCCCAGCCAGTTGGTTGCAATGTGGTAGACCCTGAAGACCACCTCACCTGAGTCTGAGTTCAGGCGGTGGGCTGACAGCCGCAGGGAAGAGTGGTAACTTCGGCGACGAGACTTGTAGGTATTTTCACTGCTTCGCTCCATGGAGAATTCCTCCAACCACGAGGAATTTGAACGCTTATCCCGGATGGTAGAAAATGAACGTCTCATGGAGCTGGGATCTGTCACCACCTGGAAGTATGAGCCCCCAGAGGAATACAGGTTCTGGATTAATTATTTCTAAAAGTGCTGAGGTGGGACTGAGACTTCTGAGAACTGCAAACTGGAACCCTAGGAAGTAGTAACCACTCTTGAATTCCTGTGCTCAGACCTTAGCTAGAGAAGCTGATCTAGAAAGTTTCCTCATATTATGTTAACATAATCACTGAAACTGGTCTAGAATCTTCTCTTTGTGTTCAAGAATGCAAAGATCTGAGTGTACTAGGGCAAAGCCAAGCAGAACGCAGGCAGGCATTGTGTAAATGCCCCAAACAGCCATCTTCCACTGGGGCTCAGTCAGGACTTGCTGCAAGTGCTGAGCCATTTGAAAAGATTTGAGGGCAGGTGTCGAAAAGGCTACACTGTGAAAGAAGCATAGCTTTGCCTTTGTGAAGGCCCTGCCTACCAATGCTACAGTCTAGGAGAGATTGCAATTTAACGACCACGTCGCTCTCCTTACCATCATTCTTACTCTGCCCCACCATAAATTCTGGCATTTGGATTTGCCACAGATGTTAAAACAGATTGACAAAAACTTCTTGTCTCTGTCAAAACCTGATGTAAGACAGACAGACAAAAAAAGAAGCCAGGAAAACAGACAAAGAAATGAGGCGTGGCCTGCATTGGTTAAGACAGTCCTGACATACAGCTGTGTGTACATGTATAAAATGCATAAATGCTACAGGAGCTAGAAAAGGAGAAAAGGATAGGAAAATATGCAGTAAATCCTGAAAATATTCTTTGTTTGGCTGGTTCAGTCTAGAGAATGCTTAGCTTAGCAAGAGGGAGTTACGGCATGGTGCTGACTTAACCTACTGAGGTCAAGGATTCACTGAAAATACACTGTAGAGGAATGCACTCTAACACGGAAGGCCCACAAACCAGGTTTGGTTTATAGTGAAAGAGTGAGGGCAAGTCCAGTGCTCACCTGAAAATATTGAGTAACCCACCTACGAAAGCCCAGGATGCTACTGCATAAGGTAGGTGGTGGTTGCTTTTTACCTGGGGATCCATAGTCAGACGTGGCATAGAGGATGCCCTCCCAGATCCCGCATGCTCCTGGGTATCCGAAGGAAGGTAGATGCCATGGTTAGAGGACTGCACGCTTTTTAATTCACTAACCTCTGGCTCCTGGAAATAAACACACAGCCAAGCTTGTGGAACTTGGTTCCATCTCATTGTTTCTCACCTCCTGTGGAGGATTCTGCTTTCTCAAGAATGGCTCTCAGAAGGGGCACTGGCATCTTCCAGGTCTCAAGTATGTGCGTCTATATGTATAGGTTTTTGAATACATGTGTGGTATACCAGATATCTCACATAGAAAGCTCTATCTGGGATTGTGAAATGAAGGGCACCTTTTCTGGTCAAATACCTTTTTATTGCTAAGCAGGGCTTCAGATATTATAGCTTGATGAAACAATCATTGCTGATAATAGCATAGTGTAGATGTGAGGTTTACTTTCTGAGAGATCTCAATGTTGGGTTTGTTATTTTAATCTGAAGAAGGCGTTTATCTATTAAATAGGAACCAAGATTATAAAGGAAGTCACTTATTATCTGATACCAAATTTATCTTCCCAAACTTTAAAATGCATGACTTTATTAGGTAAGAGTTTCTTAATTATTGAAATCATCCAAAAATGTGGTGGGTGGCCATCTGTCAGGATATTCCAGACTTGCAGAGTCCATTAGAAATGTAATACAAACCACTTACATAATTTAAAATTTCTAGTAGCTACAGTTTTAATAACATGTTTTATTTAACTCAATATATCTAAATATTATCACAATAAATACAAAAATTAATAAGATATTTTACATTTTACTTGAATTCATCACATCTCAAGTACTAAAAGGCCACTAATGTCTACTATAGTGGACAGTGTCCCTGATAGAAGGCTGCATGGGGAACTGAGTTGCCACCAAACTCCTTTGTTATTTTTTGTGTTAAAGAATGACAGTTTGTAAGTTGTACATACTCCACAAAGACAGCGCCACCACATAAACAATACAGCTGATTTGGAGATGTGGACATGGGCCACCCAACAAAGAAGTTTAAGAATATCTTGAGTATCTAGAGATTGTAGTAGAAAACAGTTGCTTTGTACTTAGGAAATGATATGCTAAAGATGGCTGTATGAATAGGGCACTGCCCAAAGGAAAGGTTGTCTGGGACAATCGACTCAGCCTCTATGACCCTTTAGCTGTGTGGCTCTGATTTGGATGAGAGGAGAGCCTTCCCAGGAAGTGACATGTGTGCGTGAGGGAGTTACAGCGCTTGCAGTCAATGCTTTATATGGCACACAGTTCTGACTCCAAACAGACAAAGGAACAACACTGCAGTCTACAGGTGTCAAAGGCAGTGCGAGACACATACTCCATATGCACGTACACAAATTATGGCCACGCCTCAGGATGGGGAGCAGGGACCCTGAGGGACCTGGAGAAGTACACAGTGGTGAGTGTGTAGCACGGCTGACACCTGAACTAAATTATGGACACCAGCACTGACAACGAGATGAACACATATCGAAAAAGTCCTGGCACTAGAGCTCAGCTTTGGGGAACCTGCAGAAATGATGAGGTAATAAAAAGTCTCCCTGGGGGAAAGAAAGAACATATTACTGAGTTTGTTTGTTTGTTTGTTTTTCTCACCAGACACATCACCAAGCAAACAAGCTGTAAAATTCAGAGAAGCCCTTTTAAGAATTAAACTATCTGTTGCTATTAGTCCCTAGACATCCATGCTAATTTCCTCAGATGGGAAGGCAGGGAATTACTCCAAGAAATCCTACCCATCCCACCAAGAACATTCTCAGGCAATGGCTTATTCACCAGCAGTATCTGGCTTAGCTTCCTCCCCAACAAAATCATACACGCTTCCCTGCCTCAGCAATCACAGGAGACACAATACCCATTTGAGCTACGAAAGTGTTTTCTCTCGCTAAGGGATACCCATTCCATCGCACATGCCCTATCAAAGCAGGCCACATTCACTCTATAATATCCATTTGGGATGGCTCTGGGGTATATAGTAGCAGTGGGAGGGACCAGGAGGGATATGAAGGGGATAGAAGAACCACAGATGAATCAAAGTAATGTGGAACTCACTTAGTACTAGCTACCTGTACAGCCTTTTGGAAAGGTTGAGTTTTGTCTTGTTTTCTCTGGTCTAATTAAGCTTAAGAGGGAACTTGAACTCAGGGCTCCTGAATTACAAATTATGGAAAAGTAAATTAGCTTTAGGAATCACATTTTTTAGCTCTGTATTAGCAAAACCAAAACTTTAATCTTTCCTCTTTTTTCCAAGTTTTAACTTGACTTAATAGATGTCTCCAAAATTTTACCACCTATGCTAATAAAAACAAACTCATTTTGGCTCAGGAAAATGACTTTAAGGATCTGTTAGAATGTATCTGACCTTGCAGAATTTTGCGTGAATCTACACAGGCAGAGGTGGTAGTCTTCTGTACCTACTAGCAGCCAGTTAGCCACTGTAGCAGATGCTGCCACTGAGTGCTAGAGGAGGCAGGGCTCACTAAGGGCAGGCCGGGGCCATTCTGCATCGCTACAAGCAGCCCCTGGTATACTATGCTGCGTGGTTGATGCCACCCATTCTATGAGAATTTACATTACAGCTTCCTGTCAAAGGAAAGATTTTATATGTGACTTCTGCTCCTACACTTGATGCCCGAGGACATAAACTATAAGGGCTTGGCCTGAAGAAGTGTAAGTAATTGCAGAAGGGAAGTGGGCTTGGTCAGTAAAACCTTAAAAGTAAACATTCTCAGAGAACACGAGAAACTGGGCTATGAAAGGGGTGAAGACAGAAAATTTCTAAGGTAAGTGTTATAAAAGGTTTTTCTGACCAATGATGGCTATGAAATAAAATTTGAAAATAAGAATGAGAGGAATCAGGAAACCAAGGAAGTATTTTCTAGACCATATAACTCATTCATTCACCAGAGATTGCTGTTCCTGGAATTGTCCGTCATCGGCTGGGTCCATACAAGCCAACTGGAATATTTCCTGAGGGGAGAGTGGACTCATGGAAGGGTACCCACTCCGGCCACTCCTGAAAAGCAATGTCAAATTCAGAGGTAATGAGAGTCACACAGATAAAGAGTCATGTCAGAACTGCCTCTAACCCTTCCCATCCCAAACAAGGCCTCCATCTCAGCAAGGGCAGCACCCTCTACCCTCGGTCGGCCTGGTAACTGATCCCAAATAGAAGCTTTAAAAGTATTGAGAAACTGGTGTTTTCAACTTGCATTTGCAGCCATTCATCATTCTTCTGGTGACTATAATATCTGTGACAAGTGAAATCATTTGTCACATTCATCCATAGGGAAGACCAATGCTAGACTGTAAACCTGTTTTTGTTGAGTTTGCCCATTGGACAGAAAAATGCCATAGTACAAACAATGAAAAGCTTGTTTAACTACTAAGGAGCCTTGGTCTTTAAAAATCTTTCCCGCACACTCAGTAATATGGCCAATATCCCTAACCAAACTAAACTCAACCCAATTCAATTCCATGAACATTTACTGAAGGACTTCTCTGTGCTAGACATTGTATCTATTGGTTTGTGACCCGGGGAATGACTTCAGAGGTGATGTCAAGGAGGTGCAAATCTCTGAGTTGATGACTATGTCGGAGGAAATTTAAAATGGTGACAAGGTAATAGGACCAGCACAAATTCTGCCAAATGTTTAGAGGGCTGAAAATGAAAATATGAAGAGCTGTTACAGAATGGCATCATTAAACCACTGTTTCGTACTTTCAGATACTCTTAGTCAGATCTACTGGGCTTGTTAGAAGAAAAAGAGGCCTGACTTTTCCTGAGAACTTGGTACCTGTTGGCATTACTGCCATCAGTACAGCTACCATGTGTCTGACTGAGAATGCAGAGTGAGCTTCTGAATCATGGGAAGGGAGTCAGACTAAGGTCTAGGAAGCAGCTCTACCAGAGGTGGTGTACCGGAGAGGAGATGTGACACAGTCTCTCCCTGTGTCAGCGTACAGGGAGCCATTGCATGGTGGAGTCTACTGAGTATGACTGCACCCAACAGAAAACTGGAACAAGGATTGCCAGTTACTTAAAAAGCAACCCATAGGTACAGTCTTATTAATGTCACAGGGGAAGATGCAAACGCCAGACAACTACCTAATCTGTCTCTTTGCTGCCTGTGACGGTTTTAGTTGAATTGCACAACTGCTACTGATACTTAAATGAAGTTTTCAATGTCAGTTCATCCTTGAAGTACCCTGTCCTAAAACCAACTGGCAATGAGAGGAGTGCTGAAGTACAGTGTAAGAAATGAGTTCATGTGTTGGAAATCACTCCTAAGGTTATAATGTTAATGGCATTTGAAGGTGGGGCCTTTATGATTTGGTAAAGTCCTAAGGGTAGGGCATAACGGTAGTGGCGGCTGTGTAAGATGAGGGAGAGAGACCTGAGCTAGCAAGCTTGCTGTCTCACTGAGCAATGCCCTGTACCACAATACAATTCAGCAAGAAGGTCCTTACCAAGGTCTTGGACTTCCCAGCCTCCAGAAATGTGAGTCAAATCACATGCTATTTTTTACAAATTATCCAGTTTGAGATATTTTGGTATAACAACACAAAACAGATTGATAAAACTGTTAGAATCACTGGACAACTTCAAAGAGTTGAAATAATTTCAACCCAAAGTGATATCCTGCTTTAAAAACCATGACAGGATTTCATTGTCTTGAGTATAAAGTCCAGAATCCAGCACATGGCCTCTTGCATCATCTGATCCCTGTCTCACCTGTTCCTCAGATATCACTTTACCTTTTGCTCCCAGAATTCCACATACTTGACTTGTTTAGTTTCTTAAATATGCCAGGCTTTTTCTTTGTCATCAGAAGTTCAATACAGGCTGTTCCCAGAGAGCAGGATGTTTCTCTCCAACTCCCCTGCCCTCTGTAAACTCTTTTCATGCAATTTTAAATTTCTTACCAAAAGTCACTTTCTTAGGAAATCTCTTACTCCCACAACTGGACAAATTTCTCTTTTACAACCACTCATATCATGGTACATTTTTCTTCTAGAACTTATCATAGCTAATGAAATCACTGACAATGACAAATTGCCTTCTTTCCCGTAGCTCTCCTGTTTAATGTCTGGCTTTGTACTAGGTAGATGCGCACTCACTGAGGGGGAGCTCTGCCTACCGTGTTCACTATTGGCAGCCTCAGAGCAATCTTTAGGTGAACAATGAATGGTTCTAGACACACAGATAGTCCTGAGAAACCAGCCTGCTGCTCCACCAGTATCCACCCCCAAATTTAGGCTGTGACATGAGGGTCACCTCTGATTCTTTCTCTTCACTCCATGTAGGCAACCAATCACCAGATCTGATTCATATCTTTTCTTCCTGTCTCTTCTCATTTCTATCCTGTTAGTCCAGGCCACTGTCACTGATCACTTACACAACTGCAATGACATGGTAAACAGTATTCTTGTGCCTAGAATTGTTCCCCCACAATTCATGAAGTCCAAACTGAATGAATGGATTTTGAAAAGCACAAACCTGGCATGTCACTCTGAAATATAAAACCCATTTATCCTAAGATAAAATTTAACTTCTTTATCTTGTTTACAGTGCCATTCTAAGTCCCAGCCCATGGAGCTCTCCAAACCCATCTCTCGAACTCTCTCCTGCTACAAATATCCTACACATTTTTAAGTTCCTAAAACTTTCCACAAGCTGTCGCCTCTCTTTTTTTTTAATTATGCAAAATAGTGTGACACACTCAATTCATTTATTTAGGATTACATCACTTGAAATCTTAAACAATATTGAGTTTTATATCTTGTATATATCACATATAAACACGAAAAAAAGTCTGCCTTTTAAAGTGCAACTTTTCATTCTATCAAGTTATCACTTTTCCACACTATTAGAGTAAGAGTGCTTAAAGTTAATTTATTTATTTACTATTTTCCGTCACCAAGGATTGCCCTCGTGACCTCCTGCTTGCCAGGCAGGCACTTAGGTGGCTGTGCTAGATTCCTAGTCCTTCTATTTTTTTTTTTGAAAAGAATATAATCAAACAAAACAAAACAGAGTAAAGTCAATCAAAACAAGGCAATGAACATGGTACATGACTTTTAAACAGGGTAAAAAGCAATCAGTAAGGCTATCATAAGGCCTCTTGTTATCTGCAGTATACCTGCCCATACCATCAGGGATAAGTAAAATCAAACAAAATACAACAAACTAAAACAGTAGAAACAAAACAAAGCATAATAAAACAAAACAAACAAAGCAAAACAATGTAAGCAATACAGAATTTCAAGATATTAGCAAAACAGCATTGGCTACCATAATGTTTGTTATCTTCAGAATAGTTGCCTACATCTTCAGACATACTACAATCAAACCACACAGAATAGAGTAAAATCAATCACAACGAACAATGAAAGCCATACAGGGTTTCTAAACAAGTTAATTGGACATCCTCGATGGCTGCTGTCACCTCTCTTTAAGACCTTGCCTTCAAGTCTCACTTGCATGTTATTTTCTTGGAGATCCTCCTCAAACCCTAAAACTAGGTGAGCGACTTCCATTACATGGAATCACCACAATCTACCTTTTCACATTTTAATCCATGCCACTCTTGCAATTTCTATGTCCAGATTTGTCTCAATGGGGACTGTCTATAACCATATCTACTGGTGTATCTACAGTGCCCAAGGCAGTGCTTAGGCCATGTGGGGCCATACTAGTAAAATCAATCAACAAATGAATCGGTAAACATGGAAGAGAAGCTCGAGTGACCCCACGGTGTGAGCTGATTTATATGGCAAGTTCCAAGTCTGCTTTCTACTAGCTATCTGGCTTTGGTCAGCTTGTTTAGCCTCCCAGTTTCCATTTCCTCACTTGTAACAATGGTGATATGTATGTACCTCCAGGGTATAGCGGTCTCTGTAATGAGAACAAAGTGAGATCAGGTAAATGGTATTCCTACAAGTACAAACCTTAGGGAAAGAATTCAGTAACTGTTGATTCTTTCCCCTTTTGCACTTAACAATCATGGCACCCATGAAGGAAATGATACCTTCCAGAAGAACACTAGACCTATTGGGAAGTGATAACCAAGAATTTGAGAGATGATTATTCTTCAAAAGAGAGCTACAACTGAGATGCTAGTACATTAAAACAAAAGGCAAAACCTCTTTTCTACTGCCATTTCATGGCAATCACTTCTGTAAAGCTAGCTGAAATACTAAGCATGCTTAGTTTGCTTTTCTCTTACCCAAGCCGAATATCCATTTTGAGATACTCTACTTCAAGATAAAAATCATTCATCTCAGAGGATAATTTCCTGGGCAATTTTAGGCAATGAGCTCCTGGTTCTGCACAGTGGCCTGGGGGACAGAATAAAGCAGGAGGGCTGTGGAGACTTTGGTTGTACTCACAGGCCTGAAACCGGGTCCTGCTGGAGATAAGGAAGAGCTTTGGCATTAGCAATGATCTCCTGAGGCAGCGACGAGGGCTCCATACGCTGGAACATGGGTGCATTTTTCTGTATAAAAAGAGAATTGCTGTGACTCTGTGGGGCCAACTATGAAGAAAACACAGCCTACTTGATTCTAAGCATAAATAGTAACTGTTGGACTAGTTTAGTCTTTGATCTACTTGGTTCATATTCCATGTCACTAGAAAGCTCTTGGGACCCTGAACCCTCTACCACACGGGCAGAACACTGCACTTCAGGGATGTAGGGCCTGGCCCCGGGGAGTCCACAGGACTCCTTGTGGCCCACCCACCCACAGCATGCTGTCACGGAGTCTCACCTGTTCCTCCAGCTGCTGCCTCTGCTTCTTTACTTTACTCTGTTTGTAGTAGTCCATGATCATCATTGCTGCATAGATTTTGCCCACAGTCAGGTCGGAGGCTAAAAACACAAACGTGGCTTGGTAGTGAACAAAGAGAATACAGGTGGGAGGGAGTAAAGACACCTCACAAGCTATGTTATCCATTCTCTGAAGCAGGTGTGCACCCTCCATCACCCATTCATCCAGTGTGTAATGATACTCTGAAGATACAAAATGACTAGGCCCTAAATCTCTCCTCGAGTAGCTTATATATCTACCCAATGATGGTGATGATAACAATACTGACAGTAAGCAACACATACTCCCTACCATTCTAGATATCTGCATTAACTAACAATACCTTCTTCCTAACTGCATCGGGGTTTGTGAAACAGTATTTTGTAGAAGGAAGGATCCATGCACCCAGGAAATTTTACTCACAATCACAATGACTGATCTTAGGAAACTGTTTCCCATAAATGATTAGAGAGGTAAAAAGTAGAGAATTTAGTTCCCTAAGGATAAAGGAGCAACCTTCTTCTATCTCCTTGATTAGCCCAGGTTCTCCAAAAGATGCAGCCTTGGAATGCTGGGTTAGTGACAAGGACACTCAGAAGGAGACCCCACACCTTTGGGCATGGGCACAAGCAGATCCAGCATCTTCTGGGACAGGTGAGGCCAGATGGCTAGGGTCTCCTTTTGTAGCTCCGAGTCTAGCTGCTGCCTGTCTGCACCACCTAAAATAAAATATGTTATTAATAAATAAATTGGAAGAGAGACAGAAATAACATGGACTGAGGGAGTAGATGGGGGTAGGAGCTGAATCAGCATGGCACCTCATTTTCTGAGACAAAATCCTGGCACTTAGTGACAGTGGATCTTGCAATACCAGGTTTCTGCTGAGAAAGCAGAACACACTTCGGCTCCCATTTTCAGCGACTAAGGCAAATTCTGCCACAGATCTGAGGCCCTGAAACTAAGATCAACTTCCTCGTTGATTCTAAAACCCTCTGTGGTGCTCAATGTATCCAAGGGGAAAATAAAAATTGCCACAAGTAAGCCTTTCCTGCCCCATTAGAGTACAGGTACCATCCTTTCAGCCACCCTAACTCCATTATCTAAGTAATGTGATTTTTAAAAGTATTTGAATCAGGGAAGAGAGGGAAGGCTGAAGGTCTGTCTAGAAGGAGACAGGTGAGGCCACCTGTCTTTTATTTCCTAGATCACTCAATTAGCAATCAAGATGAGCAAAAGTATGATGCATCTGCTGTAGAAGGCTTCTAAGACTTTAGAGAAAAGATGCCATATAGGAAAAAATGACAATATTACATAAATATTCAATGAACAATTATTCTCGTATGCCTGCTATATGCCATAGGCAGACTCATCCACTGTGAAAACTGGAAAAATGCTCAGAGATGATCAAGCCATTTCTTTTCCACAGGAAAATGGCAAGTATTTCTTTTACAAAGCCTGAGAGGTTATACCAGGACCCTGATAATTGATTTCCAGGTCATGGCGTCATTGCTGCCTTGACTGGTTGCATGGTGGTCCAAACAGCTCTGTCCGCTACCATCCTGCATGGGTTGTTCCATCAAGCCTCCCTTTACTTTTCCTTTTCCCCTTCCTGAGCTGACCTTTGGCAATTTTAATGTCCAGAGCTGTCCGGATCAGAGCCATAAGCGTGGAGGTGAAGTGGACGGTCATATCCTCAGCTACTGGCATGTTCATCAGGACCAACCTCTGTGTGAAAGAGAAAAAAGAAACAGCAGGCCCAAAAAAAAAAAAAATCAAAAGATACCTTGGTGAGAAGGGAAGAAAAGTTGAGAGGTCAAATGCATAGACAAAAAAGAAGGGCAAGGATTCCCCATCCCCTGACCCAGTCCTATTCCCCTGCTTCTCACTGAAGGCTCATTTGCTGCTATTTTTTTTTCTAGGGAATGATGCCAAATTCCAAGAGAAGAGGGTTCCCTAGTCATTCTTTAGAACTCCCTCATGGGTAGTCCCAAGAATATCTCTGATAGGGATGGGAAGTGATTTCTAAAAGAAGTGGCTCAGGGAAAGGAGTCAGCTCTGAGAGGTGGCTTCATTCCCTGTTTCGAGGCTGCATATTTCAACTTGTCCCATGAACATCCGAAACTTGATGGAAAGACAGTATGGGGTGGGGATTTTGCTTTGCTTATCTGACTTGAAAGATGCATCCTAGTGCCCCCTTTTTGAGTCTTTAAAAGATGAAATTTGCCGGCACATGATTGACATGCAGAAATCCAACTTATCCAAAGGATGAGGTGGAGCAGGATGGACAGGGAGAGAGTGCAAACAGGCTCTAGGAAGAGGAGGGGAACAAGGAGAGTGGGGAAGAGAGAGTGAGAAAAGGGGGCACAGGCAGGAGCAGAGTGGGCAGGCCCTGTTCCCTTCACCCAGAGGAAGGGATCCAACTGAAATGGCCAAATCCACTTTCCAGAGAGTATCTTGCTTTTGGAATTCTTTATCTTTCTTCCCAAACCCTTATCCAGTTCTCCCACCAAGCTTTATCCCAGAATTGCAAAGAATTCAGGGCTATATTCTACCACCTGGTGCTTTTGGATGTGGCCATCATGAGTAAAAAGGATACAAGCCCCTAAGTTGTGCATGAGAAGCCATATGCTGGGGTGGGATGAAAGTGCCTAAAAGGCCAGGGTCCGGGGAAATGTTCTCTGGAGCAGTATAACTTGGAGGAAGCAGGTAAGTGGCCTCTGGCAGAACCACCAGCCTGGCAGGGTGTAAGTATGGTATCCCTTTGCAAGGCAGGGTCTCTGATATTCAACTGGAACATCTTGCCTAGAGTGATTCCATGGATGCGATATCTTAGGGTACAGAGGTAGTTTCTTGTTGGTATCTGAGTTCCATCTCTCCCACTTTCTCAACACTCAAAGAAGTGGCAATATTACTACGACGTGTTTCTAAGTAAATGAAAGTGCTCTAGAGGTCTGGATCACCTAAACACCAGAAGGGAATTATCAGTGACTATTAATAATGGGTGAGGAAAAATTTGGGTGCTAAAACTACAAGTGACCGAATAGCAGGTGACCCCTAATGTACAATACTGCTGTTAGTGGACCACGGGAAACCACCCACAACTGTGTCATGCTAGGAGAGACGGGTAATGCTGAATGCAATTTGTGACAATCAGAGCACTTTCTCTTGAGAGTATTTCCAAGAGAACTGGATAATCAGGTAAGTGGGAAGGAAAGCTGCATTCCTCAATTTATCACGGAATTCAGGACGCATTCCTCTCTTGTCCTTGTTCCTTTTTTATGCCATGGGGAAAGAAATTTGTTAAGAGTTTTCTTCTCTCCTAAAAATTTCTTCTGGAACCATGTTTAAAGGAATTTGTGCATTATTTCCCTAATCTATCTGAGTGAAGTGTTTCTTTTTAAATCATCTCGGATAGCTGTTTTGTTGTAGGCTTCCTTCTGCCCCGCATAGCCTAAAGCCTTGGCCACCACTCTGCCTCCTCTAGAAGGAAACACACCATTAAAGTGCCTTTCCAGTAATCCACTCACAAGAAGCCACACGCTTACAGAAACACAGAGTGACACATAAACAGCCCCGCGGTGAACAGTACTGCAAACCATTCCTGTGACCTTTCGTGATTCGGTGAACCTTTGTGACACTCTGGTCTCAGCATTTCCTTACTTCCCTCCTCCACCTCCCCAGCATGACTTCCTCCCATGTGCTAGCCTCCCCATGACTGGATCCCATTTCCTCTTGGTCTCTAGCCCAGAACAAAGGAAGGGGTGGTCTACCTTATATGCCACTTTGGAGGGACATCTCTTGCCGAGGCCTAGCGGTGGTGACATGAGAGTCAGCATTTCATACATCTCAGTGTAATGGATGCGGCCACTGCTCATGGGGGGAGTGGTAAGTCAGGATGGGGGCAGGGTAGAAGGGGTGGCAGGGAAAGGAGAAGGAAGTTGGGGGAAGGATGCAGACAGGTAGGAAAGGAAAACAGGCATTCCCAGAGAGCCAAAACAATAAATAATACAGAAAATAGGAGAAGAAAAACAAAACAAAATGGACAAACAGGAAAAGAATAGGAAACCTGTTAATCAAGGCAAATCATACACGTGACTCCATCCTGGTATGGATTTATATCACGCCCCACACAGACCCGGGAACGCAGGCTGCAACCTTTGGTCCCTCTGACACTGTCAGAAGGCACTGATGGAGGACTCCAAGTCTGCTTGGTTAGCATTACCCTCACTTTCCTGCCTCCTTTGTGAATCCCCAGTAGGACACAAGCTTGTTTTCAATTCCCAGGGCTGTGCGTGAGCGGTATAAACCGGATAGACGGTGCTCCAGTCGTGGGTAGGAACTTCTGGTCCCAGCTGGGGTTGGGACACTGGCCTGGAAGTCAGACCTTGCTCCTCCCCTAAACCCACAGGCAGAACATCGTGTATCCCCCCTCTGGTGTGTGTGGAGCAGAAGGCGGCGGCAGCTAGCTTCGAAAGTAGTGGGCTGAAGTTGCTTGTCTGAGAGTCGGCCCGTTGCTTCCACCTGGCTCTGTGGACAACAGTGCTCTTTATTCCCCAGCATGCACCAGGTCGATAGCATGCTGGGGACAGAAGAAACTAAACCAGGAGGAGGAAGAGCATCTTGCATGCCATGCTACCCTCCCCAGCTCTCCCACATGCGGCTGCAGGTTTCACCGGGGTGGAGTTTAAAGAGTCTCAGCAGAGGCAGCTGTTCAGCCTCCTGAGTACGGAATCACTGTGTGACCACCCAAGTCAGCTCTCTCCATTGCCCAGGCAGATGTCCTTCCTGAGTCTATGTCTTCTTCCAGCCATCTGGGAAGTACTATACCACAAGGAGCCCACAGTGCCCTCCTGTGGCACCAGGAAAGGACTCTTTGTCTACTAGGCACAACCTCGGATGGGGGCTTGGTAGAGCCATTCAATATGGAAGGTTCCCACAATATGGCAGAGTTGGGGAAGGAATTCTTATGTGCCCCTGAACAATGTCCTTGATCTAACCAACAAAAAGTGACTTGGCAATTATGACTGCCCCCTCTCAACCGTAATGGCAAGACTCTACGGCAAGGAATCTGCTTGGTAGTCTTTGTCCTCTACTGATGCCATTCCAGAATCTTGAGTGCTAGCACATTCTCCAACACATCTCCAAAACTATGCCTCTTTTACTTACTCTCACCTGTTACCCTATTGGTTCACCTCTTCTCTGACCTATACCTCTTATAGTCACTTGTGGCTAAACTACCAGGGCCTGGGAGGCTGGGCAGAGGTGAAGATGACTAGAATCATACTCTGATTCATACACAGGATGACGATGCCAATAGCCAAAATGGAGCTTCTCTGTCTCCAATGATGGGAAAGCAGAACCCTGCTGGATTAAAAAGATTATTGCATTCTCTGGAGGAGGGAGAGGACCCTCTGATTAAATGTACAGACTAAGGTGGACTAGATTGTGTATGTGCGTGTGTGGGTACACATATATGAGCGTGTCCTTGTGGAGAAAAGTGAAATAGATCAAATTGACTTTTATATTACATCTTTAACTCTGTTCTGGCTTCCTGACAAAATGCGCCCTGATTCCTATTAACAGCTGCTGGTTCTGGAAGGGTTTGGACCTCTTTAAACTCAAAGGAAAGCAACATGAAGGTCCCCTCATGTGGCACAGTGGTGGTGGAGCAGAGGACGGAGAGGAGGGGTTGATGTTGCATCCCACCAAGGGCATGACTGGGGGCTGGGAGGCAAACCTTGCAAGCCACCCTGTAGGGGCAGTTCTCTCCCAGGCCCAGAGGAGGCGAGATCACCCGCACTAATTTGTACATATCCTTATACGGGATCCTGCCGCTGTAAAGGAAGCAGAGGTGGGTTAATAGGATATTCAGAGAAGGATGGGAAAGAAATGAGAGCTTTCCCCTAAAGGAGGCTGGAAGAGGTAAGAGCAGTTTCTTTCTCTGGGCCTAGCAAAGCCAGACTAGAAAACAGCAAGTCCTGGAGAATGATCATCTTGCCAAACCGTACGGCCCCAATATTTTCAGGAAGCGAGTCCAATGCAAAAAGACACTGCTTGATACTCAGGAGCATCCTGTGATACCTGTCTTACCCACACCTGGCTGGAAGCAGCCACATCCCTGACTTTAGCGAGACTTCTAAGAACAAAGATGGCCAGTGTGCCCATGACCACTGTCCAGCACTATACAGGCCTGCTATGGAGCGGACAATGAAACTGTTGGCTCTTCCCAGACACTGATTACACCCAGTTACTCAGACTGCCTATCAGGAGAAATGGGAAGTCAATGTCTTTCTGAAGACTATAAGAGATAAATTTCCCATTAGGCTAATTAGCAAGGAGTACAGTTGGCATAAAAGAATTAACACAGACTTGATTCCCTCGGTGACAGATTTTCCTGAGTTCAGCTTGGGCAAGCTCTTCTTCACTCAGGGTGAACCTGCTTGGATCTGTGTCCAGAAAGCAGACTGGGAGAGACCCAGGCACACTCTCCTAGCTCCATTCCTGCCACCCAGTATCCAAGTTGGACACTGCCAGAATTCCAGAAAAAATGTGACCTGTCTTGCCAACCCCATTTTTCATGAGCCTGCTAGAGATTCCTAGCTTCTTGTGGAAGGTGCAGAATTAAATATTGATTAATTTTCAGTGACCAAATCATCTTCACTGCCAGGGTTTAGAACAAGGAATCCATGGCCAGGAATCTGCAGGCCTGAAACACATAATGTTTCCACTGAAAACTGTAAATAAGTTGTCTCCATTGCTGAACATCCAGTGCTCACTGACAGCTGCATCAAGGCGAGTGCCTTGCGCCATCTTTACTCTTTCTAGCCTTCTCTTGATTTGAGTGCTGATTCTTTCTATTCTCCAAGATAGTCACTCATCAGTACTTTCACAGCTCTCAGCTCTTCAGGGCAGGTGTCTTATCCATGTGTTCTTCTAGTTTGCTTCATAGTGAGATTGGGAAGTAGGTGAGTTATTAGTGGATACACAACGACATTCTTTGCAATCTGCATGAGTCCTTGTTTAGAAGACATTGGCTCACTGTACTAGTTAGTCTCCTCCCACCTTCCTTTTTCCATTGAGAAAACAAATGAAATTCTAGCCAGCAGTTACACAATGATATTCAAAGTACACAGAAGAGGTTCTCCTTTGCCTTTTGCTGCTTGCTTAGTTTGTGTGTCTGAGTCTCATGATTAGTCCTTGTGCAACTGCTTCTTCACAGCAGCTGGAATGAGTGAGGAGCAGCGTGTTTACCACACATGGCATTTGGATCCTAATGCAATGCAAAACCACAAGAAGCTCAGGTTTCTGAGAACCAAGGAGAGCTAGGTCAGTGGGGCTAGGTGAACAATGACTGCCTTTGCTTGCAAGTGGCTTCTCTTAGGTGAATCACTAGGCTCCCAATCCCATGGCCATCCATGCTTTACAGATGCTCATTTGCCTTCTTTCCAAGTTGCATTCTCGTGTGGTTATTGTCAGTTGCAATAATAATAGCATGCATGATGCAATAGTAGCCACACAATCATCCTTTAAGGTGAGAAAGTATCATTATCACTGCTCCACAGATGAGGAAGCTCAGAGAAGGAACTCGTCCAAGGTCACAGAACTGATAAAACGTAGGCCTGGCTGTGTTCTACGACATATTGCCTGCTGCTTCCTTACAGCTATCTACTAAAAAGTGAGTCCAGAAAGTAAAAGGCTGTTAGCCATTGTAACAGGAGTGAATTTAAATAACTCTGGGCTCTCAATTGCAAATAATTACAGAGGGTTAGAAGAATTCTGGTTTACTCTTTCAGCCCAAAATTCAATTGCCTCATTGGAGGATAGATTTTGGGAAGCATTTCAGATTATAAAGGGGGTTCCAGGTGGAAGCAACATGGTCCATTCCTATAGTTTTTCTATAGTATTTTCAGAGGGGAACCAGAATGAACAGAATGGTGAGTTAAGACCCCAAAACTAAGATGGGTCAGAATTGTTTCTCTGGAGGAATCATTCATACAACTCTCAATCTGTCCTCAACCATAAGGACAAAATCTCTGCCTTTGTTTTGAAACAAGGATCAGCAAACTTTTCAACAGTAAAAACTTTGACAATGAAGTACCTCAATAGTATTTTCAAGTTTGAGGATTTGAACCATCTTTGTTACAACTACTCAGCTCTCTCTTGAAGTGTGAAAGAGCCATATACAATATATAAATGAATGGTTGTAGCTGTATTCTAATAAAACCTTATTTGCCAAACCAGACAGTGGGTCAAATTTAACTCATGGGCAGTAGTTTGCTAACCCCTGCTTTAAACACCAGAAGGCGCACCACTTCAGACCTTCTGGGTGTAAAGGAGATAATAAAGGTATGATTCCTGCCAATTCCTGTTGTTTAATTCAGTTCCACATAATAAAAATCTGCAAGTGTTTAGGGGAAGAGTTGTAAGAGCATTTTACTTGGTTTTTAAAATGGAATCTCAAGTTATATCCAAAATGTACCTGTTGAGACAGATGAAGAAGATAAAATACTAATATTACTGAGCATGGTGGCCAGGTATCCACTGAAAACCCAGAAAACCCACTGGTGAGTCAAGGGAATTCACTAACATTGGGAGGAAAATAAGAAAGAGATTACTGGAAGCTGCTCTAGGAGTGAACTCAAATGATCCAAGGTGAAGACTGTGATGAGACTGATGAAGAAAGGATAAAGCCTGTGACAGAAGGAAAAAGAGGGTGAGGGAAGCAAAAGAGTAAGATTTTGATGACTGGGTTGGTACCAGAGATTCTTCTGCAGGCACAACCAAGAGGAGTTACCTATCGTTGTGTAACAGGTGAGAATTTGGGTGGTTCCAATTCCACCCTCTTCCCCAACTCCAGAACCATTTGATCTCTGGGTGTCCAAGAGGCTTACGCACCATGCTGCTCTGTCATATTCTGCCCAGACACGGACAAACTCGTCCAAGTGGTGAGGCCCCAAGATGGAGGAATCCCGAGTCAGGTACTCAAAGTTGTCCATGATGACGGCCACAAACAGGTTGAGCATCTAACAGAGGGGAAAAGTGGAGTCAGGGGGTGAGAGTATCAAGTGGAGCTCAGGGAACAGAACAACAGGTATCAAAGCAAATAAAAGACTTCAAAAGTTCAAGAGGCTGAGTTCCTAGCTGAAGCACCACCAGTTTGTACTATACATTTCATTGTGTGAGCATTGTGATCTCATTTTTCTATGCCACTTCACATTTGCGAAACACTCTGCTTGTATTATGTGTTCTATTTACTTCATTGTTCTTGTGGTAGCAGAGAGAGCAGCAGCAGCTTCAACATTCTCAAAGTCTAGAGAAAGTCAAGGCCGGCTAGCAACCTTCACTCTACTGCCTCCTTTGCTCACTTTTGCTCCACAGAGGG
>RJWT010005986.1:0-29945 GCA_004365215.1 Cuniculus paca | reverse complement strand
ACATAGAGGAAAGTAGAAGTCACACACCTGAAATTTCTGGGATGATGACAACTGAAGTAAAGAAACTACTTCATGAGGCTGTAAAAGAAATCAGGTCAGAAATAATACCTCAGGTAAAAGAAATGACAAACATAATAAAAGGGTTGCTGAGCGTATCTATAGAAGACATAGATTTAAAAAAAGAGGAGAATAGGAGAATGACAGAAACCTTGAACAATATAGAAAAGACCTTGAAGACAGGATGACAGCTAGCAACCGCTAAAAGAAAGATCTCTTAAAATAACAAGGAACCAGGAAATAACAATTTGATGGCTGCAAGGTGACACAAAGAAAAGTAATTTAAGAGTGGTAAGTGTCAGTGAAAAAGCAGGAGTCAACACAAATGACGTAAAGAGACTATTTACAGAAGTAATAGCTGAGAACTTCCCAAGCATGGGAAAAGGACCTGGCATACAGATAAGTGAGGCAGATAGACCCCAACTAGCTATAACTAAAATCTACACCCAGACATATAATAATCAAGATCCCAGAAATTCAGCACAAGAACAGAAAATTAAAGCTGTTGGAGAGAAAAAACAGATCACCTATAAAGGAAAAGCCATCAGAATCACAGCAGACTTCTCAATACAAACCATCAAGTCAAGAGCTTGTAGTGAAGTATTTCAAGTGCTGAAAGAAAGCAATTTCCAACCCAAACTGATGTACCTTGCAAAACTCTTTCAAAATTAATGGAGAAATAAGATACTTCCATGACAAAGAACAACTGAAGGAACTCATGGCCACCAAACCCACCCTACAAAGAGTACTGAAGGACATTCTAGAGAGAGAGAAAAATAACCACAGTCCCAGGAACAGTAAGTGGAATCACCAAGTGGGGCTGACAATTGAATGAAGGGAAAAAGTAGGGAGCCAATGACAGGAAGAAGGCATGGCAGAGATGAGCCAGTGCATGTTGGCCATAACCATGAACGTAGATGACCTCAATTCACTAATAAAAAGAAACACGGGCAGAGTGAATCAAGAAACAAGATGCATCAATATGCGGTATATCAGAAAGACATTAACTTGAAAGGAAATTCATAGATTGAAAGTCAAAGAAGAGAAAATAACACTTCATATGACAGGAAACCAGAAAAGAGCAGGGTAGCTTGCCCATCAACCACAGAATGGATAAGAAAGATATGGCATTTTTGTACAACGGAAAGCTACTCAGCTATGAAGAAGAATAATCACGAGACTCTTGTAGGTAAATGGATGCAACTTGTGATCATGCTCTTGGGCGAAATGGTTCGGACTCACATAGATGAACATCATGTTGTCTCCCTAGTATAAAAAACTGAAGAAGTTAGTGAAATCCAAAACGTATAATAGATATTGTGAAAGTGAAAGGGGAATAAATGTCTAAAAAGGGAAGATGGTAGCCATTGTTAATTCCCTATTATTTTGCTTTAAAATCCTACATCAGTTTCATTGTTTTGTTTTGATTAGCTTTATTTTGTTTTGTCTGGTTTGATTTTATTATATTTGATGGCATGGGCAGCTATTTCAAAAATAACATGATACATTATGGTAGTCATTGTTGATTTCCTATTATCTTGTTTTGAAGTCCTGTAGCACTTTCACTGTTTTTGCTTTGATTGGCTTCATTCTGTTTTATGTTGTTTGGTTTTTATTCTCTTAAAAATAAAAATTTTTTTAAAAAAAGAAAAAGAAGAAAAAAGAAAGAAAAAGTGGCAACCAGGATCACAATCTCAAAATATCTATTGATCCTTAGACATAAAAATTAGCCTTTGAAAGGAAGGCTCCAGTCCTTTGCTCTTACACACACACACACACACACACACACACAAATAAGAAAATAATCGCAACTACTCTTCACCAGAATTCCTATCACAAGACTTTGGAATTCAAGTCTTTACAATCTATTCAACCTCAAGTGTATGCAATGGATTGCACCACTTCCAGGAGTCTGCTGAATGAGTTTCTCTCTCCACTTCCAGGCTGCATAGAAACAAGGGCTCCTAGGCTGGATTTCCATGCCCTACTTAGTGCCTGGTGCCCCTGAGCAGTCGCCTTTGTTCTTTTCCTAACTTAGGAAGTTCCTGCCTCAAGGCCTCTGCTGATTCTTCTGAGCTTCACACTAGCCAGTGAAAAAGTCCCTCCACTTAGGCAAATTTCCTGCTGTGGCCCACAGTTGCTGCCTATGTTCGGGGACTCAGCTTGACCCTGGGTGAGATATAAGAACGAACAAGCCATTATTCTTGCCCTCCAGGTGCTTACAAGCTAATGATATCTGTGGAACTAATTAACTTCTAAGGGGAAAGAGGAATCTCTGGTTGTCCCATTTTTGCTCACATTCAGGTTAGACAAAGCCGCACTGTTCGCTTGTTGGTTTTTCAAATGAATACTAAGGAGAAAAACTCTGCCAAATCAATACACTTTAATTGGAAGTGTTTATGAAACCCAAGAGAATTCCCTAAATATATTAATTGCTTCCCAAGGAAATATAAAATTGACAGTTATTAAAGTCATGAAAATTAATACAATGACATCTCTAAAAGATGGCTTTGTAAACTGTTGCTAAATACATGAAAATAAACCAACTGACCTTTCCAAAAGTTAAAAAAAAAAAACAGCTATGAACATCAGTATCTAAGAGTCGTTTGCCTTGAGACTAACAAACTTACTTAGTGTATCACTGCAATTTACTTAAGAGCAATTTCATCAACTATATTATTAGTTTTAGAAAAATTATTTCAACAAAGAAAGTAGCTAAAAGGTTAGGTATGAATTATCCTCCCCTTTCTTCTACACTCAAAATATTTTAATACAGTTTAACAAAATCTTAGTTCTGAATTTACACTTTAAAAAGTAGTTTGAAGTGAAAATAGCAATTTTCTATATTCTAAGATTCTTTTTTCATTTAAAGTTTATACTGAATTGCGTCAGATAATAAACTGAAAGACTGCTCTTCCATAAAATACCACACAGGCCCTGTTTAAAAACGTGAAATGTCCCCCTGGAAAGAGACAAAGTCATTCATTCAGTAAACATTTCTCAGCATCTTCCATGCATGCTAGGTACTGGGAAATACAGACAGAAATACCCCCACCCCAAGCCTCAGAAAGTACACAGGTTTAGGGGAATGGAGATATTTGCCTTATCAAACTCAGGTACACTGAGAAGTAGGAACCCAAGAAAAGCAACATTTATGTCTGTTCACCCAGGACAAAGCAATATGGTAGACTATGAAGAATAAATAAAACTTTGCCTGGGAGTGAAGATGGGCACGTGCACTCCAACAGAAGGAGCATCCAGGAACAGAAACACCAAGGCCTAAACAATGTGTCAGGGTAGAGACGAAAAGGTAGTCTGAATAGACCCAATCTTTCTGTACAGGAGACAACTGGGCCATAAACTGCATAAGTAAGCAAAGTCAAATAAGGACCATGACTAATTACTGAGCACTTACTATGCACCAGGCACATCAAGGGGTATTTTAAGTGGATTATTTTATATGATCCCTTTGACTTTTAAAGTACTATTATTGTCCTAATTTCACAGAATAGGGGATGAGATGCAAAGAGGTCACATTACTAGCTTGAGATATGACAGCTACTCAATGGCTTTGAAACTAACAATCTTTCTTTGGAGTCCATAAACAGAACCACCTTTTCGCTTCAAGTAGCATGTCAGAGGAAGGACACCGGCGTGCAGGTGCAGTTTTCCCTCAAGAACGTTAAGTTGCCAGTGCCAACCCTGTTGGGGAAATGTTTCTTCCTTCATAATTGTGTTGAAGGTCACAGGTTATATGTTTCAACCATCACCCAACTAGCTTCCTGGTGAAGCTGAAGTCTTTCTCTTTGGGACGCTCTTCCAGTTACCGTGGCATTTGTACTTGAACCCATGATAACTCTAAGTAGTATATTCTGGGAATACAACTTTGCTACTAATGGTGGAAATTATCTAAGCAATTATTTTGAAAGTCCTTTTAACTCTTTAGATGCTTTGCAAAGATGGATATTTGGAATTCTGTCCAGACGATTTCCATGAGATAGAACTTTCCAATTCTGCCTAGATTCTGCCCGAGTTATCATTCTTGGAAACTCTCCAAATATATCTAGATTTAAGAACACCTCTCACTAAGACTGATCCAAATAACAAATTGAAGAGGATGGAATATTGATTTTATTTTCCGTAGACCTTTAAATCAGTGTAGGAAGAAAATATGTTTTGAGACTTGAATTCTTCTGGATTTTATGGTCTGAAGATTTTAATTTCTCCCTAGACAATGTATAAGGGGATTGATATTCAGTTTGGACTCATTGTAATATTGAGATTTGGGTTTTGAAATGCTGTCCTTTAATTTACAGAAGGACATAGGCAACATGCCAATGTCACATACAACAGAAAACAGACCAAAGTCTAAGGGAAATGACTGACCAAGATGATAATTTAGTTAAGAGACTCATCTGATCCATTTTAGAAGTTTCCCAGCAAATCACTGCCCACCTTGATTCCAGAACAATTGCCAAGAAACAATAGAAGCTAGGAGGTAGGAGCATGCTGATGCAATAGCTGCTCTCCTGTCTTAGTTACTTTTCTTGTTGCTGAGGCAAAATTACCCAACACCACACAAGTTAATGGAGGAAAGGTGTATTTGGCTCACAGTTTGTAAAGAATTCAGTCCATAATCAGCTGGTCCTACGGCAGGGTGCCCTGGCAGAGGGGCATCACAGCAGAAAAAGTCCACAGCAAGCAGGCAGGAGAGAGCACATTGGCCTTCTTTCTGTCCCTTATACTTTTTTCAGACTACCCACCATACAGTAGATGTAGCACTCACATCCTTAATCCTAGCCAGAACTATGCCAAACCAATTACCAGACTGGTTTAGTAATCACACACCCTTGATCCCAGCACCACACACTCTAGACCCAGCCACTCCTGAAAAGCACCCCCTATGACTGCATGAGAATTAGGGAGGTCATCTAGACACAAACCATAACATCCCCTCTCCCCAACTTGGGAGAGCTCCACCCCAGCTAACCAATGGTTATTGCTAATACTGGGATAAAAGGGCAGTTAACTAATAGATCAGGAATGTGACTTCCTCACTCTTGATGCTTCCTTTTAAATGAAGGACCATCAGTTAGAATACCATACATGGCCTTGTTCCACCTCCTTACCTTTATGGTCAAAACCCTACCCTAAAACAAGTATCAGAATCTTCTGGACATAGGACCAAACATTGATGTGTTTTAAAAGTCCTCTGGGTGATTTTAATGTGCAAGCAGAGCCAAGAACCAATGAACTAATTGACCTCTGAGTGTACCTTCCAACTCTTCTTTAAAAAAAAAATACTGTGGTCCTACTGACAGCTAGAGGGAATGACTTTGAGGCCCTTGGGACATCCATTCTAGCAGCTCTGAGACTTAAATGCCTAGTGTGCAATCAGCTCTCTAATGGGGAAAAAAAAATACACAAGCTTCATGTGTTGGTCGCAAAGCTTGCCTCTTAGGGCTCCCCTACAGGGTCACTGTCACACAATCAATGGTAGAACTGTTCTTTACTGTAACTTGAGAGGGAAATAATCAGGAACAATCCAACTACACCACAGCCTAATCACAATGACTGATATTTCTAGGGCTGTGTTCATCAAGCCTTTGTGTAGACAGACCCTTAAGGTCAGACCGATTCTAGAATAATTCTGCCTCCACAGTTGGAATCTTTTATAAACTGAAATTCGCCACTCAGCCTTCCCTCTTGCCTAAGTGCAAAATCTCTCCTAATGGTAGCATCTGTTGTCTGCAGCAAACAGAGTTGATTACAGATGCTCTGAAAGGAATTTAAGTCCTTTCTCACACTCCTGGGGAGGTGACAGTGCGATGGGAACGCAGTTATTCTTCTGATTAAAAGAAAAAAACCTTTAGCTACATAGCAAATACAATAATAAAGTAAAAAATCTATTCTTGTATAAAATATTAATATTTGTTGGATTTTTATCTCTTTCTTCAGTGTTAAATGCGGCCAATAACCATACATGTACTGTTTCTTACAACTACAGAGCAGGTGTGCAGGTAACCGGTTACCAAGCAACGTATTGGCTGGGGATTAGAGTGCACACTTGCATGGGCATAACTCTGAATAATGCAAACCTTGTTAAGTGATACATTTTTCATTATCCTAGTATCACATCAAGTTCTATGCCACATTTTTTTTCCTCTTTTAATCTAGGGAACATATTCTATTAAGAATTTTGAAGAAATCTTAACCATCCGATATTTCTTTTTTATTAAAAACAATGAAAAGAACAGATTTATTATATCTTACCCATCCGACTTGTTGTCTACCTAAACAGCTGTTCATTTTTTGTTGTCGTGTTTAGAAAGAATAATTATCCAACAGACCTTATAAGAAATGAATTCCAACGTGTGGATGAACTTTCCTAATGACTTGCATTTACAGCTCCTTGAGGAAAAAGTTACCTATTCTCATAATCCTGTTTATTCTTTCAAAATGAAAAGGCCTTTGGCGGTTATTTTAGATCTTAGAGGGATTTTTTTTAAACTAGCTCTCAAAAGCCTCTGATCCTTAATAAATATGATCAAAATATATTTAAAATGCTTGGAGCTCCTCAGTTTGTGAGTATAGAAAAGGCCTCCGCTTGCTACCATCATTTTTCTAATTTAAATGTTATCCTGTGTTAAGAACTTCAAGTAGCAAATAAAAAAGCTTTTGTTTACAGGAAGGTCCTCTGATATTTATGTTTTTTAAAAATTATAATTAAATATAGGGGGATTGGCAGCAAAAGAGAGGGAGGAATAAGAAAGGAAAGAAAAGGAGAAGAGAAGAGGAAGGGAGAGGAGGGGAGGGGAGTGGAGGGGAGGGGAGAAAAAGAAAGAGAAGGAAAGATGAAAGGGAAGAATTCAAATGGGGACTCTGATTTCCCCCTTCTTCAGAAACATTGAACAAGTAGGAGACCTGTTCATGTTATCTCTCTATGCATTCTACAGAAGGGGCCCATATTTTAAAGCATACCTTGCAATTTATTCAAATGATTTTCCTAATCTAGAAAGGTGTTTTCAGATGGAAATTGTACATGAAATGGTTTTGGTGCAAGGGAGCAAAGTAAATATTCTCATCCTGAATTGAAAGGTTATATATCCATGACATTGACTTTACCACAAAAATGGGCAACTGTGTTTTTCCTAAAGCTCAGAAGAAGCCAGTGGGGCTCTGTCTTAATTATGAGGATAGAGAAAAGAATAACAATGCTTTCCCCCGGTGTTCCGTGCCGAGGTGTCAGTTATGAATACAGGGAAGAAGTGCGTCTCGCAGGGCCTGCGGAGCTCAAGCAAGGCTGTGGACAGCGCCCAGCCCCGAGGTTGGAGCCGATGGGGACTTGCTTCCGGCCTGGTGGTTTATCGAAGTTCAAACTGGCAATTTTATAAAATCTCAAACAACTTCGTGTAACTGTGTCTATTATTTATGATTCAGCATCTTCAAATTCATCTATAGTGTACTTCACTCAAGCGGAACACTAAAGAAATGGTAAAGTTGGCAACGTCAAACTTCTGGGGGACAGAACTATGAAAGCTATTCCTACTTCCTACTTCTAACTGCTCCTCTTCTTCGGAAGAAAATACAGTGTTCTCCATTCTGGGGTGGAAGAGAAGTACACACAGAACATCCGGAAGTGAAATGGATATTTCCTTTATTTCAATACGAAATGTATGTGTTTGATATCATACTTACATCTAAAGTAAGTGTCTGCATTCAATATCTCTCCCAAAAAGCAAAGTGAAATAGGTGTGTTAATTTTTCATGCTGCCCTAAGACACATACAGTTACATCTTCTCTTTCACCATTTTTGCCCCACGACCACCACCACATATAAATCTACCCTGGTTTTTCCTAATACAACTGCTGTTATGTTGTCTTGATGTGAAAAGGTATTCTGACTGGTAAAGCATCAAGTTGTTTTAAGAAAAATAAAAGTGATTATAAGCTACCAGAAACATTCAGTTTTAATTGTGTTCTAAGAGTTTTCTGTTAAAACTAAAAAAGATATTCCAGTCAACCTACCCTTACAGTTTCAAACATTTCAAATGCTGTGTGTAAGTACAGTCTTGTAAATTTCCACTAACTGATGTCAAAAAAGGTTATTTCCTCAATAGTATGTCAGCCAAAATCACTCTTGAATGACAGTCATTAGAAAAAAACTGGAACTTCTTAGCAAAGGAATTTGGTGTTGACCCAGAAAACAGATAGATTTGTATACATTTCTTCCCATCTTCCCTCCAAAAACAAACACTCATAAAATCATTCAATGATCATACAATGAAGATACAACATAATATAGGTAGGATTTTAACATTAAAATTTCTAAAACCCTGAATTGTCTGTCTAGTATGACTGAATAGGTTATATTCTTTACTCCAATAAGGACTTTTTTTCTAAAATTCCTTGCTTAAAGCTATCTCTTAGAATAGCTTAAAGCTATTTCTTAGAATCAGGTAATAAATGGAAAGAGGAAAAGATGGCCTATGAATCTGTTTACTGTTGTAAACTTTCCTATAGTTTTGGCTAAACTTCTCAGTTAATTCTTTAGACTTTTAAATTAGCAAATATTATTTCCCCGTTCTTGCTATTACAATGGACTATAACCACTTTTTCTCTTTACAATGAAAAGACATTGGAATTTTAGATTTCCAAGATGCAAAAAATAAGTTATAAATTCATACTTTATGTCAGTTTCAAAACAAACAGTAAATACACAGTTTGTGGGACTCAGAATGAATGACCGTTGCCTTCTGTTGGTTTATTCCATCTTCTCCATCTCTATCCTGGCTCTAACTTTGTCCCTGGAGCTGCCCAACAGCCATGCCACATTAATTTGTTTTGTTTAGTAAAGAAAATGCTTGTTTTTGTCTTCTAGTCTGAATTTATTCAAAGATACAGAACCTTCTACTCTAAACTTCATGATCAACTCTTTTCACTCCAAAATTTAAATGCAATCTGAACACCATTCTCTATGTGGACACCTTGATAATTATTTTTTTTTCAGTTTGCCGCATGTTCTTATGCTGCTTGAGTCTTTTCAGAAATAGTGCAGGACAAAAATTACTCCAAAAAGTCTATTGGAATGTCTACCATGCCCACATTTAAAATGTCAGCACCGTGATTCATTACCTTGCATCAATTCTCCTATGCACTTGAACACAGTAATTAAAAAAGTCTTCTCAGCAAAATTTGCTGCACGGCTTGAGGGCAGAGGTCTGGAGGTGGTAAGAGGAACATATGCATATGTTAGACCAGGCTAGGTGTCAAGAGGAGACACCCGAGTTAACCCGCAGGACGGAAGAACGTCCGATTCAGACAGAAATGGCCCTCACCAGCCTCACCTTGAACAGGCCACCAGTTCCTGGAGCTATTGTGACCGTCACCTCTCATAAAGGAGGGTTCTACAGAGGAGGGCACTGAATTGAATTCTTACAATGCCAGTGTCACTTTACTGTCTAGTAATTAATTCTCTGGGCCATTAGAATAGGTCCTTTCCATTTTAAACTGTAAGGTGCTTCATAAGTATCAAAAGTGACAGATAGGGCTGGGGATCTAACTCAGTGGCCTAAGCGCCTGCCTGGCAAGCACAAGGTCATAAGTTCAATCCCTGGTGCCACAAAAAGAACAGATATTTATCAAACACATCCTCGAATCTAGTGTTCTCTGTGCACTTTCCTATTTAATCTCCTCTACCTCCTGAGCAGTTGTATTCTTACCATTGATTTTACACGAGACACTCAAAACTCTGAAAGGCCAAAGTAGCACCCTTATGTAAGGAAATATACTTGTGAAAAATTGATCTGGGATTCAAGTTTGGGTCAGATTGCAAAGTCCCTGTTCTTTCTACAGTGGCTGGTGAGATATAGATTTCCTCACATACTGAGGAAATTGAATTTGGCATTGAATAGCATCATCTAAATCTTACCTCTGAAAATAGTTTTGGCAGCTCTTCAAGTAACTGATTTGTATTTTGTTGTCTAACATTTATTTCTGTTTGATAACATTTCCAATATTTAAACACACAGAAAATGTTGTTGATGTGTGACATTTAAATTAGTTTTTGCATGTCTTTCTTTCTGACAATTTTAGGTCATTGAGTTATGAAGAAGAGTTTTCTTTATATGTCAAAAGATTATTATATAATCCACAGATAAAGAGCCAAGAAAGAAAGTTCTAAAACCATATACTTTTGCAAAGCAGGGCCCAACAGACTTCTGAATTAACATCAATTTGGGAGTTTGCTAAACCGCAGAATTTTTTTTTTTTTTTTTTTTTTTTGCGGCACCGGGGATTGAACTCATGACCTTGCGCTTGCCGGGCAGGCACTTAGGCCACTGAGCTAGATCCCCAGCCCTGGTGTTTTTGAGACAGGGTCTCACTATGCCGTTCAGGCTGGCCTTGAGCTCACTTTGTAGCCCAGGCTGGCCTCGAACTCACAACGATCCGCCTGTCTCAGCCTCCCGAGTGCTGGGATTACAGGCGTGAGCCACCACACCCGGCTTAAACTGCAGAATTTTTAACCCATCCCAGAGAAATAGCTCTTGGATATGGCACCTCTACATTTTAAACCTCTACATTTTAATAGCTCTCTACATTTTAAACATTGTAAAAGTTCACAAGTCACCACTACAGACAAAGAACTATAGAAGAAGTTGCATTGTGAAGAACCAAACTGTGAAAGTTTTCATAACCCCAGAGCTCCAAAGAGATACCAAGGTCTTGAATTTGAAGTGGACATACTGTGAAATTAACTATAATTTCTCTGTGCAAATATACTAATTATTTTACAGCAAAATTACTTTAAGTAAATCATTTTTATTATAAAGCATATGGAATTGGTTTATGCCACCCATATATTTATAACAAACCAGGAAACTGATGCACATACAAAACCCACAAGGGGTCCTGGACCTGTGGCTCTTCACTGACTGCCTCCTCCTCTTCTCTTTCTCCCTGTGGGTGCACATCCCTCTAATACTATATGATTATGTCTGTCTCCTGCCCCATCTCTTCCAGGGTCATAATGATTTTGCTCAAAAGAAAATATATCTGCTATGTAGGTGACATGTAAAGCCATTTTTTATGGGGCCCCAATCAACTGTGCACCTGCTTCACCCTCCACCGTGTCTCAACTCTCACTTCACCTTCGAACAGTGCTAACCTGTAGTTTGCTGAGCATCTACTGCTGACTCACGCTACGTCCCTCCCTTTCAGCAAAATGACATTCAACTCATCAGCTTCTTTCCCTAGTTGGTTTCACTTTGACCTCTTAAGAATCACCTTGGAAGCCTTCTCTGGTGCTTTGTAGTCCCACTGTGGGTACAGGGAAGTGTTCTGACTGTGTATCAGCATCATCTAAGTGACTCTTGATATTTGGAAATACAGCCTTTCTGGTTCTCTTGTGGCTACTTTTTGCATGGTCTATCATTTTCCATACCCTTACTTTTGACCTCCTTTGTCTTAGACTCTAAAGTACAAAGGTATGTTTCTTGAAGACAGCATATAGTTGAGTTTCGCTATTTTATCCATTCTTTTTACTCCAGTTACAATTAGCTGAATTATTGCTATGGATGAATTTGTTTGTGCTCCCATTTTATTTGATGGGTATATCTGCTTTTAGATTTCATCTTTTAAATTTTACCATAACTGTTAACACAGTTGAATTTATTTGTTTTCAACATATTTCATTCTTGTTTGTTCCTATTTTCCATTTACTATTGCCTTCTTGTGTCAAGTATTTTTAGTATACTGTACTATTACAATTCCATGTTAGAGTTTTAGGCATATTTTTGAGAATTTGTTGTTGCTGTTAATGCTGCTGTTTGTGCTTATTCTAGAGTTTAGAATATACATCTCTAATTTAGTACAACAGACCAGGTTAATACTGACTTAACTTTAGTAACACATTTCAGCTTAGTTTCATTTACTGCTCCCTTCTTTGTGCTTTTATTGCCAGATACATATCTGCACAGGATTTGTTTCTAGCTTAGATATTAACAAAGCTAAATCTTAATATCTCAGAGCCTCAGACAAAGTAGATAAAATATAGAAGTTAGATAATGTCTCCCAATCCTTTTATGTAGCCATTTATTGGCTGAACTTTATAGGTAAACTGGAGGTGGGAGCAGGTGAGTAGTAGTAGTAAGACAATGGTACAGAAAGGATACTAAGACAAAGTGGAATATAGTCCCTACCCAAACCCACTGTAATGAATATATAAAAATAACATAAGCCAATGCAGTAAAAATGAAAATATAACCACGAGCTAAGACCATCAAAGGAAGAAAAGATAACTTTTGGGGATGAAGACAAGCATTGAGAAGAGTATGTCATGGAGCTTAGTGACAGAAAACAAAATAATGAAGGTGTTGGAATTAGAAAGTGGTCTTTGTAATAATATAAAACTAACCACCATTAATGCGATGGCCTGTGGGAAATATACAAAGAAGCATAAATCTCATCCACATGCAAAGCCAATGAGATGAGAAAAGAGGGAAGGGAGAGGCTGAGGTTGTCTCCTCTTCCATGTGATTATGAACCTTTTGAGAATCTGGGCCAAGGGACGACTCACCTCCACTGGTTGGTGGCACCCAAGATTGCTCTGGGAATCAAATCCACCCAGCAGAATAGGAAAAAGGTAAGGGAAAAATTTTTGGAACAGTTTCCTACTCATATTCCACTGTGAAAAATGAGTCACAAAATTCCTCTTCTAAAAGGAAGTAGAGGAAGAAGCCCTACTAAACTTCATCTTTGGCTAAGCAGCTGCTTCTCAGACAAAATTCATTTCTACAAGGGAGGAGCCCAGATCATGCAGATGGCTAACTATTCCTGCCACAGTTTTAAGTAAGAAGTAGACTTTAGATGATTGAGAATTGGAGGAAATGGAGAAGATGTATCTGCTATTTGTTACTTTTAGTTCACAATTGAGTTTGACTTTTCTTTGTAGAAATAAACTCCAGTCTTCCCAGTCCATATAATTTGGTGGAACTGATATGGAAACCAGCCTTAGCCAGTCAGTGTATGCTATCTCCAACCACTTTGCTCAGTTCAAATGTGGGCAGAGACCAAAGAAATTCCCATCCAAGACTTTTTCAGAATTTTCAAGAAGATACTTGAAAAGTATTCTTGTCTTGACTAGTGCTACTAAGCTGTGGAAAATGTGTGCTACTCTTCATGACTACATACTACCTTTCATGTCTACCCAGCAATAATGGTCACACAAAGGCAATTTAACAAAAAAAAGAGAAAGAGAGAAATGAAATAAAATGGCTTCAACAATCCAGCCATGCCAGAGACGACAGACAAAATTCCCTTTTATCTTAAGTAAATTTGAGTTAGATTTCCTTTAACTTACAAATGAGAGCCTTTATTAATATTTAATTTAAAATTCATTTCCTTAGTTAAAGTAGACACATTTCATATACTTGATGTTACATACAGCTACTGGGTATTGCGTTGGACAAGCAGACAGAAAGCACTTCCATTACCCAAGATTCTATTGGGAAGTTCTTTTCTAGAATACATTTTTCTTTCTTTCTTCATTTCTCCTTTCTTATGGTTAATACCTTGTGTCAACTTGAGAAGGTTAGAAGTTTAACTGAGAGACTCAACAGGGAGCCAGGGTTCTTACTTTGTAAATATCCTCAGCCTGTGCAAAGGAGGGCAAGGACATTTTGTGAGTGTTACACCCACCCTGAAGGTTGCTGGGGGCTGAGCACAATTTAAGGGTAGAGAAGAGCCTTGCGTTTGCTCTCTTTTGCTCTGACTGTTGCCTTGAAGTGTTGCCCCAGTGCCATGCTACCCTGCCTTGGAGCCAACTGATTATGGACTGAAATCTCCAGAAACTGTAAGCTAAATAAACCTTTCTTTGCTTCACTTTGGGTGTCAGGTATTTTGTCCCAGCAACTAGAAAAGTAACCAAGATATCCTTTGTTTAAAAATGTTGGTGACAAAACAACGAGCCCAGATTATGATTCATATGAGTTACGGAATTATATCTGGGCTAAGGGTTCCACTTAGAAACCTAGCAGCTAAAAATACAAAATACTCTCTTCAACTTAATACTTTCACCTGAAAAAAACCCTATAAATAAGTTTCCAAGGACCTTATAGTAATTGTCAATATAGCAAAAGAAACTTAATTTATATCTTTTGAGCAAATATAGCAAAACTAAAAGAGACTTTTAAAATGCATTGTATTCTGATATTTACAGTATGATTCTGTGATTTCAAAATGTTTTTTCAGTGATAAAGTTTCCTTTCCTTCTGGCCCTGTTCTTGGAAAGGATGATGTACACTTTGGTTTGTGTCTGTTGCCTTCAAATTCTGCTATGAGGGTAAATCAATCCTCAAAAATTTTCCCTTTGAGAATTTCTGGGTCTCATTTTACTTTCATGAAGCAAGAGGTTATTTGCATAAATGAAGCAATGTATAAAACAAAGGACCCCCCTATCACCATGAGTTACATACCAAGAAAAATAAAACAAAATGAATACCTGTTAAGTATTTTCCATCATGAAGACTGTCTCAATCTTTAACAACGATTTCTTGCCAATCATGTTTAATCTATTTAGATTTCTGGAGCTTGCTTAAACTTCTGACCTCCTCTTTGTCCAGTTCAACAGGTCTATATCCATTTTTGCAGAGCCTGCATGATACACTTTCACATAAAACCATTAAACCTTCATTTAAAATGTACATTTGAGAGAGCAAAGGGAGGCGGAGCAATGGAGATGAAAATAAACTATATGTATAAACCAATATGCCAAAATTTCATTCTGTACCACTAACATATATATATATATATATGCACATTTAAATTTATGCTCAAATTTTTTAAAAAAGTAGTATTATGCTCATTCTGCCTCTACCTCTAGAAGAAAGAATGAGCAAGTTTTACACAGTCCTCAGGTCCGTTGCAGAGTGTTTTTACACAATAGTTTTATTCAGCTCCAAATTTTAACAAGGTCAAATTCTCAAATAATTGGCTGTAAGGTTATGCAGGACATAACATGTTTGGTTTTGTTCCCTGCACTCTTGCCCCATAACCTGGGTAATCAAGGCAGATAATTGTACATATCACCATGCCCCAGGTAAACAGATTTGCAGCTGGCAAGTTCCAAGGATTCTTTTTATGTTTTCTTTTACCTCCACCACAATGCAGGTTTTCAGAGATTGGAAATCAAAGTGGCCTCATCTTGTTTAGTGATTGCATAGTTGGTTTAATTATTCTCTTAATCACAAAGCGTGATAGAAAGTGAATTTTTGGTGTGGGAGAACTAGGTGTCACTGAGAGAATATTATCATGTTCCCACTATCCTCACATTCTTCCCTTCCATAAACGACTCCTGGGCCCAAAACGATCTTCTGACCTACAGGAGAATAACTCCAGACTGCCTTTATGTGGCTGTGACTGAGGCCCATTTCCTGAGACAAATACAGTAGGTTTCTCTAGATGGAGGAAAATGTTCTTGCCCTGATATAAATGCAGAACAGTGCAGTTTTCATAAAAAGTGACCCAGAGAAAAGAATCCTCCAACAAAATAAAGTCATGTGGTGCCCCCAACCTGCAGTAAATAAATAGGGGAGCCCACCGATGATGCCCAGTGACCCCTCAATGGTCAGAGTCCATGATCAAGAACACAAAGTATTTAAATTTACTTCTGTCACTAGTCCATCATCAGTTATATCCCTGCCTTTTTGTGTGGGAGCAGCCACCTGCTACCTTCTGACCACACAGGAGCCCCATTCCGGTGCCCATGTTTTTCCAGTTTCTCTCTTGCAATAAAAAGTATGTGTCATTTTTCTCATCCTATTCAAGCCCTGAGTGACAGGTTCACTCACTGAGCCAGGACACAGATAGCTGATAAGTGCTACATCTAGTCCCTCTTCCTAAATAACTTGTCGATTCTCAAAAGGAGCCTCTAGTATCTTTACCAATGAAAGAAGTACTGTGGAAATTCCAGACGACCTAGCATGATATTTTTGACAGGAGAAGAAGAAGGGGGTCTACTCATGCATCTCAAATCAGAACCAGATGTGTCTCAAGTCATCTTTTATACACTGGTACTATATAAAGATGACCAGAAAATAGAACATCACATCTTCTTTATATGCACCAAGAACAAACCCATTTACTGAGCCACTGCTGAGATTCCAGGAGGCTGAGGGCCCAAAGGAAGGCACAGTATGAACTAATCAGAAGCACGAACAAAACTGAGCAATGACTGCCAACATACTACATGGACTGTATGTGCTTCATTAAATTCGATTAAATGACAGAACTTTTGCCAGACTTTCTTAGAAATTGTCACACAGCACCAGTATCACACATACTATCGTGTAGCAGAGAAGCCTGCCAGTTGCTACCTGTGTGAGCTCAGTCTGGCAACTTAAGTCTAGAGTTGCCTGTCCGTGAACTAGAAACCATCATATTTACCACCCAGGCCTGTTGTGAGGAAGATGGTGCTGTGCACACATAAAGCTCAGCACCTAGAAGATAATAGCAACCTAACAAATGCCCTTCGTTCACTTTTATCTCTAACTTCAGGTTTAGTTTGCTTCGTTTTGTTTTGTTTTGATTTGAGGATTAAACAGAATGCCTTCGCCCTGAGCTACATTTGCTAGCCCTTTTTAATCTTTTTACTTTTATTTGAAGATAGAGACTTACTAAGTTACCCAGGCTGGGCTTGCACTTGCAATCCTCTTGCCTTGGTCTCCTAGAGTGCTGGGATAACTGGAGTGCACCAACACTCCTGGCCAGGATTAGTTTCTCATTTATAATGCTTTTTATGTGAATTTGGACAGGAGTAAAAGATCATATACTTATCTTCTCCATAACCATTCACTCTCCCCTTGCACTGTTTAGCATGCCCTTTAAGACCAACCCTGTCTACTTCTCAAGGTCTTTTCATATTGACTATGATAGTCAATGGCTATGTCTTCCTATAAACACACACTTACCCTACAAAAACCTTCTGAGAACAAACTTCGAGCCTTGCACAAAGCACTATGATGGTTCTATCAGAGTAAGGTCAAGGGCCTGCTGGACCCAAGCTCCAAAGTAGTTGACAGAGCAAGCTACACACAAAGTGTTATAATGCTTTGTCAGACTGGATATTTTCAGTGTGTGGTATGTGTCATAGAATCTAAGTAGCAACAAGTCTAATGAATGTTCATAATTAGCCACTTTTCTAAGTACTTCACAGATAGATGATAGATAATACATAGATTGATAGATAATACATAGATAGATTATAGATTAGATGATAGATAATACATAGATCACTAGATAGATAACAGATAGATGTAGATAGATAATGAGAGATTGATAGAGCCCTGCTGATATTCCTATTTGAAACAGAGAAAAGTTATGTCATTTGTTCAAGATTGTGCATTACCATTTTTCAATTCAGTGGAAACATACAAAACATTGTATGAGCACAAGCTGAGAGTACTGGATTACTGTAAGATCTTTCAGAGCAAGAATCACACTTTGTTGATCTTGAGTTTCATGACACAGTCCAAAAATGAGCCAACTGTAACCATGAGAGTCTTGCTGGAAGACGTGGGGCTTGGCTAGGCTATAGAAAAGCCAAGTAAAACCCACTCATGGCCAGTAGAGATGCAGTCCACATGCTTAGAAGCTGGATTTAATATAGTTATAGATGTGAATCAAGAACACTGCCTTTATACAGAAGTTTCTTTTAAGCATAATAGTGTGTATATATGGTGATAGGAAGGACTTAAATGCTAGGAAGAGAAGAATAGACTTGACAACACAGGTAACAGGGAAATCCCATATATCCTCGAGCAAGGAACCAACTTGAGATAGGCAGTATTTTAGAAAGACTTGTCTGGCAGGGTGAAAGATTGGAAGAGAGTAGAATGATCCAGGTGTAAGATCATGAGTGGGATGATTTTGAGGTTGACAGTTGGTTCAGGTAGAAGGAAGAGCTCCAGGAGCCAAAGGGCAGAGAAAAATAATAATCTAATGACTGCTGACTGTCATTTGTGTGCCTGGAATGAAGCAAAGGGCTGAGGACAAAAGAACAAATAGGATGTAATCCTTGGTGAGCAATCAGCAAGGAGATGGAAATGAAGGTGAAAGACCACTGCCAAGGTGGTGCTCAGGCGTCAGAGTAGGAGACACTGTCTCAGAACTACAATGGGAAGGTTGGGGTTCTATCTGGACCTGCCACCTGACAGAGGCACAAACTTGTGTTTTTCTGAAGTCTCTTCATAAGCATTTATCTTATTTTAAGTTTCTCCACAGAAGTGCCCTATCATTCTTATCTTTCAAGATAGCTAGGACATGTTAGAACTCAATCAGTCAACGAATATCTATGATCAATTAACTAAATACCATTAAACCCAACAGAAATGTCTCATTACAATTATCATAATGACATAGTCTCCCTCTCTTTTCCCTTGCTATCATTTTGCAGTCCCTCCCACCTTTCCTCCATTGCTTCACAATTACCTCTCCATTCCTGACAAGATGCGTTTCCTGCTGTTCCAGCCATCTGGTTCACTGTTTTTGAGTCTCAGAGACTCCATCAATTCAGAAACGTTGTTTTTGTTACACTGTCAAAAATTAATATAAAGAAAGAACTGTATAACCAAAGCTGAGAAGTTTAGGAAACACTGTGTGATAGGTGTCAGGAAGGAATATTATCTTTGATTTAAAGCTTGGAAAGTCTAAGGGCTCGTATTTCATTATTAACTCCGACTTATATCTATATATTTCCTTTCTTGGCACCTGAATTTCTGTGTCTATAAGTGGAAAAGATTCCAGTCTCTTAAACTCTCAGAAATAAGAAATCCGGAACCCAGCACAGGTTTCAGCACAGTGTTGAATTAATGGAAAAAAACAGGACAGATAGGAAGTAACTCTGCAACACACCATCTCTTACATGGTTATAAATTCAACACAGAAAATACAGGTGCTATTAAAACAATGAACTGCCTACTCACTAATAATATACAGATACATGATGGGGAATATAGTACCAGATAACTGGCTAAGGTTCCACAGTGCAGTAGTTCCAGAAACAAAATAAGGTTGGGCTCCAATAACTTCTAGAAGGATGAAAAATGGGTTTAAATTCTCTTACAAACTCTAATTGACACGAATTACCTAGATCCCTGTGTTAAGGAGTTGGAGCTTCTCCTGGCTTATTAGGAAGACTGTGCTGTAACTGATGGGTGATACCTAGATAGGGAAAGGAGAGGTATGTGTACGGTTAGGCTGATTTGGTCACGTCTGCACCCTACCTTCATAACCAGCATGAAAAGTTCCTAAAGGACTGATTAAAATTCAGCTGCAATGCTTCTAGAGAATGCCAGTAAAATCTAATCGATACACATTTCCTGAGTCACTATTAGGTACAGGGTGCCATACCTCACAAAGGAAAGCCACATTTTGGAAGAGAAAGAGTACATAAGAGAAAACTCAAAAGATCTGTAAGTCTACTGCAAAATAGGTCTTGGTCAAGACATTTTACCCCCTTGGGTTTTCATATAATCATTGGAAACTGAAGAAGTAGATGCGCTTTCTGATACAAAGGTCAATGTTTTGTTGGTTTGGTGTTTGTTTGTTTGTTTGTTCATTTTTCTACTGGTATACTACCTGTTCACCAAAAACAAAAGGCGAGTTTTACTAAAATGTATGGATTATTTTGAGGTAGTCTCCCTTGAAGACAAAAGTGGAGATAGTGATAATTTAACCACCCCATCTATCTATCAGATATTCTTAGAGCTTGCTTTTTGTCTTTTTTTTCCCCTTCTTATAATCAATCTATAATCATGGTCTTCCAGACTGGAGAAACGTAAATAATGCTGGAAGTAGCTGGCAAATGATTTACTCTAAGGTAGGAGCTAAGGAGCACGACAGAGAAAGGAATTAACATTGGCTCTCAGGTTTCGAATTTCATAGAGGAGACCATGGGAGGGAAGAAAATAAACTAGAGGATGAAAGATATTTCACATATCTTTTGATCTTGAGATATTTGTGACTGAATCAAGCTGCCCGTTTCCATACAAAAGTCTGAGGTTTGGGAGGAAAAAATGGGGGCTGGAGATAAGATTCAGGAGTCATCCATATATTGATGATAATTGATATAATGAGAATGGATTAAGGCAACTAGGCAAGAGAGTACACAGAATGAGAAAAATAGTTTGCTTAGGATGAAAAGAATGTCCCAATTTAACTAGCAAGCAGTCACAGGGTTCTCTAAAGAAAACCAAGAAAGAAAAATCTGTGAAATGTCGTGACAGCCGGAAGCTTGAGCTATCAAAGAGGCCAGTATGAGAGAGATCTTGATGAGGTAGAGACAAGTCCAGAAAAACCCAGAAAGGAGTAAATAAGAAAAGTCCAAAGCATTTGGTGACTGAAAGACATCGGGACTACTGGTAAGAATTATTCCAGCAGAGTGGACTATATTTTACTTATATTTGGAGGAGTGCAAGGATTGTGTGGTAGAAACAAAGGACAGAAAAAGAGAAGTTAATAGTGAGTGTGATGCATTCTAAATACGTCCTCTTTTTCATTGCCTGTAGCTGGATAAAGGTGGCTATTTTTCATTTACTGGCATGAGTCTATCAAAAGTTGATTTCAACTGATGACTAGGAGAACTGACAGATCACACTAAGGAGAAAATAACTTGGCATCTCAGAAAGGGGGGACTTCTAAGCCCCATTCCCTTGTCTAAGCTGTTACATCTGTCACGTTGTAAAACAGTCATTGAGCCTCTATGTTGATCCATTTCCTTAGCTGCAGAATGGGAAAATAATTCCCTTTTAATTGAATCCTGAATTGCTAAGGCCCTTACAGAGTGACCGAGACTCTGCAGTATTTGAAGACAATATCCTAGCTCAGAAATGTTTCAACTACTTTTGTCCAGCTACTGAAAATGCCACTTTCTCTTACCATGAAATCCACAACCTGAATGCTTCAGATGGAAACTTCTTTCTGTGAGTTGACGGGGCTTCAGACCCTCACAGTACACAAAGTCAAGTGGGGAACTGAAGAAATGATCCAGAAGGTCAGCACTCGATCCACCCTTTGCCCCACTGTATTCATTGTCCAACCCAAACAGTTTCTAAAAGTAAATTCCTACCACATAGGTAAGAACCTCCACTTTTTTGCATCTGTGCAGATTAACTTGAATTCTCTGTTTCTTTCCTCTTAAATTTCAGCCTCTACCAATTTGGTGTCCCCCAGGAGCTGTCGTTAACAGCCATACATCCTCTTTTGTAAATAAACCCAACTGTCTGCTGGAAATTTCCACTTCATATGCAGCCATCTCACCAATGCATCACACCTACAATCAAACCCATCAATCTCTCCCCCAAACTGGCTCCTTCCCAGGCTCTCCTATTTCTGTCCGTTGACATCATTCTCCCCATCGCCCTGGCTTCGATCCTCAGCACCACCTCTGTGACCTCGCTCTCCTTCATCTTTTGCATCTGTTCCCCAAGTCTTAAAAATTTTTCCATTGCAGCACTGGGCCCAACTGTGTCTTGGAGCTTCCAGTTTTTCCACCCCTCCTGTGTCCCGGGTACCATGCTGACAGTTTTACAGACCTCACCTCACTGAATCTTCATGACAATGCTTTGAAGAGGTCTATGAAATTTCTCCTCATTCTGCAGATTATAAATTGTGCTTTGGATAGCCATAGGAACTGTTAGGGACCGAGTATTTGTATCCCCCTCAAAAATTAAATATTGAAACTCTAGTCCTCAATGTCACTATATTTGCAGATAGACCTGGCAGGAGGTAACAAAGATTAAAGGGGGCTGCTGCCCTTCCAGGAAGAGGAAGATGCCAGAGCTCATTCTTAAGCTACCATGTGAGAATGCAGGAAAAAGGCGAATGCTCACAAGCCAGCAAGAGCCCCTCGTCAGGAGCCAAATCAGCCCACACCTTGATCTTGGACTTTCCAGGCTCCAGCAATATTTTAAGCTCCCTGGATGATGGTACTTTGTCATGGCAACAGGGACTATGCCCAACCCAACATGAAGGGACCTAGCTGGCCATCCAAAAGCAGGACCACCTCTCTCCAAAAAGCACATGCTGATCCACCACACAGACAGTATCCTGGGCCACCTCTTCCACCCAAACCCCCCCATCAGGGCCCCTGGAACCTCACAGGAAAAACTCAGAGGAAACTTTTAGTGACCACTTCGCTTCGAGTCTTCTTTAACCAACTCAGGTGAATGTGTATATGTCAGACTTGTCTTCCTCAAGCACCACTCAGTTCAGATCAATCCTCTGATCAAAGCTTTCAGTGGCTCCCCACTGGCCACAAGATCAGGTTCAATCTCTTTGCCTAGATGTCCAAGTTCTTTCTACCCTGTCACTCACTTTTTATCCAGTCCCAACTCCCCTCACTGTCTATCCCAGAGGCATGCTGTTCAGCTCACCAAAGAACCAGGTGTTATTCCTAAGAGAGTTCCACTGAGGACAGGGTAGATTAGTCTGGTATCTACGTGAACAGCATTTGGCACTTGGTAAATGCTCAGTCAGTAGTCGCTGAACGAATGAGTAAATGAATGAATGGGTGCATGTGCTTCACCTGGCTTGGATATACCTTGTCCATCTTCTCTCACTGAAAGTTTACCTGTACATCAGGTCCAAGCTCAGATCTACCTCAACCGCAGGGACCTCTCCATCCAACTCGCCCTCTCTGACCTTCTCCCTCTCCACGCCTTTCTAACACTGTCACTCATCTTACACACATCACTTACCTGCATGCACCAAAACAGTTATCCATGTTCGGAAACATTCATTTTTACATCATCTGGTTAAACGCATGCAGTTTCTCTTGTATGAGTAACCCAAAGTGTAAATAATTTAAAAAGCAAAATAAATGATAGATGATAGGAAACAGGGAGATAGACTATGCAGATTCAAAGGGAATCTGGGGATAGAGGGAGATAGGAAGGAGTGGAGGTAAAAGGGAAGTAAACAGGATCAGGATGTGATGTGGATATGCACCAATCCCCACAATTGGCGTATTTATTATGCATCACAAACATAACCAAATAAAAAAATACATATGGAAAAAACAAAACAATTGCCATCTACCTGATGACCAAAATTCCCTTCTGTCTTCCTGACTCTCCTCTATTCTTCTTTCTTTATTACAAAAATATCTTTACCTGACCCCATTGCTGCCCAGCTAAAATAACACCACCAACATAAAAAGGAACACTTTCCCCTTCCTCTTTTACAGGTAATTATGACCATGGGTCTAAATTTGGATCAATGGGATGACATATTAACAAAATTGTACATACAACATCTGGGATGTATCTTCAGAGGCAAGACTTTCTCCTCCATGTCCTCAGTCCCACTGCCCGGAATTTATATGTGTTTCTGGAGCTGTAGCAACTCTATTGGACCATGAGGAAAAAGATGTAACAGTGGGAAAGAGTTTGGCATCTGCCAGCATCGTGACACTGCTGTCATACCCCTGTGCTGCTTATCCCTGGACTTCATGAGAGAGGAATAGGCCATTATCTTGCATGAATCACTGTTATTTAGGATTCTCTATTTAATTCAGTGAGAGGCCTATCATAGAGAAATGTACATGCAAATACAAAACTATTGTGAACGGAAGGCAAGGACATAAACTAGGTCTGTTCATCTACTTTCCTTCCTGTTTATCTGATAGAAAAATAAGCCACACGTGTACTATGATATTTTAAGCAGAACAGATTTATGTATTACTTACATAATAAATAAATGACAAACACTTTTGTCATAACAATTACTAATTATTTCCAGTTGTATATACCTTGGCTCAAAAATCATTTGAACTTTCCAGGAGTGGAGATAAGAGCTTTTATTTTGGGCATATGCATCTGTCACTCTCCCTAGAATAAATCCTAAAAATTTATTGGCTAAAACCTATGGGAATTTGTCTAACATTGACTATGTACAGAATTACTAACCATAAGTGGTGGAGGTGAAATATGAGCTTTAAAAAGATGAGATCCCTCATCCTCAATAACCTCATCATATGCTATAGACTGAAAGGTCATTCACTTCATATTATCGGCCCTATCATGAGAAATTCTATGTTCAGTGAAATATTGATATGTTTGACTTGTCTCTCAATCTGCTACTCCCTACCTCACCTAATTTAATGTACTTTTCAGTTTGAAAATAGCTATTTTTGAATTCTATATCAATGGTGAAGATCAACACTGAGCGGCTGAACAACACAAAATAAAAACACCAAAAGGAATAGAACAGTAGTTCTTTATACTACGTGGTTCAAGCTTACTCCTCCCCAATGTAGTTAGTAGTTACATTCCAGAAGCTGATTTCTTTCCATCAGCTGTGAAAATCCATCCTCAATTCATTCTCTTCACTGGAACACTTTGTTCGGGACCCACTGAGAGGTGTCACAGCACAGTACAGAAGTTCATTGGAAAGACCAGGTCTTGTTTATTTCATAATTATACACTTGACATTTGGAAACTCCTGCTTGTTACTAATCACTTAATTATGCACCCCAAAGTTCATAAAAAATCATACGTTTAACTTCAACCTAAAAGATCCTTTAATAGCTCTTGCTCTAAAACTTGATCTCCTCCACTGTTCATGCAATTGCAACCCTCCCAACGATTGCTGGCGATAGCAGTCCTCATTCAAAGAAGAGAAATCTAAACATGAAATGACCCGACTTCTTAAAATTTGTGCATCCACAGAAGAAGGTGTGGAACAGATAAATCAATTCCAAAAAGGAAAAAAAACTCCAATCATTGACTTTATAGACAGTAGACCATTACATAAAGCTTCCACAAATGGAGATTTACATATATAGTCTGAATGGTAGATGACCATCAGGAAAATTGCTACTAAAACAAAGTCCTTTTGCATGTGTCTTTAAAGAGTTTGACAAGAGAATGAGTCTCAGATATACATCTTTATTACGGTAAGTTTCATGGTTTTTACCTGAACTACACGTCTTAGCTAAAGTCAACAATCTACTTGATGAACTTTGGCAGCTTACAAAGACACATACATGCAAAACTCAAATCTGTTGTTTCCTCATGACCAGTCAATGATAATCCCAGAAAATGAAATGACTTTCATGGCACAAGCAGTTTTGATAACAAAATTTTGTAGCATTTAGCCTCGAGTTCCTTACCCCAAAACTCTACCTTAGCCAATTGTCCTTTGTCATCATCCTCAGCTCATCTTGAGTTTTCTGCTCTAGCCTGGTTATTCCTTATATTTCCAAATTCCATCTTTCCCCATATGAAATCTAAGTCATTAATATTTGGTTTGAAACACTATAGACTCTGAAACTTTCCCTGTTCAACCTCACTATGACGCCTGTTATCTCTGCATATCACTTGCCATGGTATATTTTAGTTTGAGGTCATACTAGACTTTCTTTTCTTTCTAGGAGTACCAGCTCCTAGAGACTGAATATCCAACTTTATTTGTCTTTTGTTCCCCATGATCCTTTAATGATAGCAAACATTCGTAATAAAAGTAGTATTCAAACTGGGTGTAGTGGTGCACACCTATAATCCCAGCACTGTGTGAGGCTGAGGCAGAAGGATCATGAGTTCAAATTCAGCCTGAACAACTTAGTGAGAACCTGTCTCAAATTAAAAAACATTTTGTGTGTGGGCTGGGAATATAGCTCAGTGCTGAGATCCTGGGTCCAATCCTTGTACTGAAAAATACAGTTACTCAGCTGAGGATTATGATGCAAAGTAAAAACTCAACCTTGTACCACTAATTTATATCATGATTTCCAAAGTGGCATAGTGTACAACTTACTGTGGGTGAAAATGTCTAATTACAGTTACATAGGCTGCCTTACTGCAGGACTTTTCCAGAGCCAGTCAATGTTTATAGTATGTAATATAATAATTTGGATGTTAATTTGGGATAATAGTATACCTTTATACAGAGTTTTGGGGTAAGGAACCTCTAGGCTAAATGCTACAAAGCTCACTAGTAGTTTCCAACAGAAGTTAGATTCTGAAGATGCCTAAATGCAAGATTGAGGGAGGGAGGAATTAAAAGAGGGCGCATAGGGCACAGGAGAATTTCCAGGGTGACATGACGAAAGGTTCGTGTACAATGGTTTCCATGCTGGGCGTGAGAGAAAAGCACAACCACCAGAAGTCTGTCATCCTCTGCTTGGATCACAGCAATATATAACTCCAGATCTTAAACACATTCGTGTTGTGAAGGTTCAGAGAGCTGCACATTTTATTAGAAATGCTCACAAGCAACCAAGAGACTAGAAAATTATGGTTTTGGAATAACAGAAGAAGGTGATAAATTTCTGCTGCCTTTCATAAATCCGACACAGTGGCAACACAAACCAGTAAACCTAAAATATCACCTTGTACTCTCCCCTCTCACCCGGGGCAGTAACCATGGAAAACAGATGAGACCAATTTCACCACTGTGACTTTGATAGGTTTCAAGAGGTTACCCTCGTTCCTACAAAGCCACACACTGTTAGAAATCTACACGAAGCAAAGGTGTTTCCTGCAAGGAACACATGGATCAAAAGCAAACTGGCAATGGCATATACTTAAAGACAAATACAGGAAACATACAATTTGATTTTTAAAGCCCTAAGACTATTTACTTTCATCAACAGTTTTGTCATCACAGTTACTTACTTTCGCCTCTTCTGGGGTACTTTGGGATACTAGAAGTCTGACAGGAGATACAAAAGGTCAAACTGGAACATGGAGAAATTTTTTTAGATAATTAGAGTTTGGGTGGTCAGTGCCCACAATATCAAGATGGCCTTCCTGCTATATGGGATGTTTTACTGGGAAACAAAGCAATTTTAGCTATGAAACACTCTATGGAATTTCAAAATGAGGGACCACAGAATACATTCAAAGTCTTGATTAATTAGAATGGTGAGTACACACAGAGATTTTGGTTAATTTGTTTTACAAAGCAACTAAAGATCATTCTTTTCCCACCTAGTCCTTTTTGAAAAAATAAAAAATAAGAGCAACTTCCTGAAAGGAATTAATCCATGATTCTGCCTTATCAAGTCCCTTATCTAGGTCAATGATTCCCAAACTGAAAACTGGTACTGGTCATATCTGAATCACGTAGCGAGTTTCTGACCTGCAGTTACCGCCATCTCCATCTTTAATCTGATTGTGTAAAGGTCTAAGGTGAAATTTTAGAGAGATCTTTTAATTATCCAAGTCTTGGAAGCTGTTAATCCGATGATAATGGATGCTTCTCAAATGATTCATAATATTGGGAGAGCTGTGAAATGTCAGGAAAAACCGAGTCAGGCCTAGTAAATACATGTCCTTTTCACACATGGAGTTGCCATGTATCTCTCTCCCTCCCTTGCAGTTAGGCAGGGCCTTGTGGCTCTGGTTCTGCTTCAATGTGGATAGGAGAGCTGTGTATCTTCCAGAGAACTCTCGGCTAGTCACCTTCCTTTGTCTGCCAATCAGGTTCTTAGACCCAGTGAAAAACTGTGAGACTCTAGAGGAATATCAGAGCCTCAGGACAGAAAGGGTACTTGCAGTTCAGTCATAAACAAGGATAAATGTGAGTCATTGGTTGGAAAATGGACACACCTTGAGACCATAATGCTAAGTGAAATAAATCAGACACAGGTTAAATGGTATATGCTTTCTCTTTGATGGGAAACTCAAAATATAAATAATTTAAAGAGTAAAACAAAAAAGGTAGATGACAGGAAACAGGGAGGCAGACATTGTGGAGTGGAAAGGGGACCTGAGGATGGGGGCAGACAGGTAGAAGAGGAGGCCGAGAGGAAGTAAGATGGGTCAAGATGTGAGGTATGTACCTCCCAATTCCCCATGGTAACTGTATTTATTATGTTTCACAAACCGATACTAATAAAAAAAAAGTAAAGGTATCTGAGTGGGTGCAGAGCTACCAGTGCCCACCTTCCCAACTGTGAAGCAGATGAAAAATCTAGCGTTACTGTGTTGGGGGACTGAGACACCACCTAACTTTGTCAGCCATGAGCTTCCCCTTACTAAAACAACCACCTTGACATTTTTGGTAGACTTTGCAATATTTTAAAAATCATAGAGCAATACATTCATATTTTAACATCTAACTAAAAGGCACAGAACCATAGGCCATCGTTAACCTTTAAAAGAAATTCTGATATGAGCTTATTTTTCTGTGGGTTTCTTCTTCCTGCTGAAAGTAGAATACAGTGGGGGAGGGAAAGATCTGGCTAATTGAGAGTTTCAGGTAATAAGATTTCAATTTAATGAGTTTTTATAACAGTTACAGGAATAAAAATGAAATATAGCAACTAATAAACCTGAATTTTCAAAGTCCAAATGGATACAAAATAAAGGGCTGTGAAAATTTAAGACTTAATAGAATCACAAAACCTGAAGAGTATTCAAAAGGTCATGATATTTATTTACTTTTGAAATATCTGTAGGATCAAATTCTACCACTGAGTTCATCATTGTCATTACTTTGGAGAAGGTTTTACAGCATAATGTTAAGAGGACAAGGTTAGGAGTCAGACAGAGCCACGTCTAAATCTGAATAGAGTCTCTAGTCTCATTTTCCCACTTGCACAGTGGTGGAGATCTTACTGAGTTTGTTGGGATATTTTGAGATTTCACTGGGCTTCAAGGCTGCATATAGCACATTGTAAATATTTAATATTTGCTTAGATTAATTTAATATAGGAAGTCATTGCACTATGTCTTCTTTTTGAGGATAATCAGTCTACCTACAAGATATGGACTTCTTGAGAATTTTGGAGTACAGCTAGCTAATTTTTATCCTGAAAGAAAAATAAACACTCTGGTGGTGGCTAAGCCTGGAATTCTATACAGGTTAACACTGTTCTTGTAAAGCAACTAGTATGCTAAGGTCTATGTGTCTTAAACCATTTTCTACCAGCTACGAAGACCTTGATCTTAGGCAAGGTTCACTGATGGTTAAAGCTCCCTTGTTTTTTTAGGAGCAGAACTGGGCCACCTGCCACTGTCCTCCAACCTCAGGAGCCTGAGCTACTGGAACCGTTCATATCATCGCCCATCTCAAAAATGCATCACTGACCAGAGGAAGCAGGGGTAACTGCTACGTGGCTGACCACAGACAGCTGCAAGAGCTGCCACCTCTTTCCTTTTGATAAGCTACTGAGGAGACACAATGTCTTTCCCAGTTCTCTAAGTTTTAGTTTGAAAATTGAATTCAGGAACTTGTCAACTCTGACAGCTGAGCTTTAAAATTCAGTTCAAAGACAATCTGCTTGTACTTTATAAAATCCGTCTCCTGACTTCAGAGCAGTAGGATTTTTCAAAATCTCCACTATGTAGGGAATGAAAAACTTTAGTTTTCCTTCTTCCCAATTAAACTTGGATTCTTTATTAAAAAAAAAAAAACTGCTGCAATTTTTTTTTTCTCATCCTACGCTAGTTCTTCTCCCCTAAACTGCCTCTTCCTGCAAACAGAATTTCACCCTTCATTTCAAAAAGCAAGGCTAAGACTTCGGTGTAATGCAGCCCCTTCTCATCAGCAAACACTGAGGATGAAAACGGATATGGGATTAATCAAAACCGACACTGTTCAAGTGACAAGATCCATGACACTTGAGGTCTTAAAAATAATGATAAGTAAAGCCTGGGAAAGAAATCACTCAGTTTCCTGCAGTTACAGGAGTCTCACCTGGCAGCACTTTCCCCCATCCAAGGGAATATTGAGAGGTAAAATTACCAGGACTTGAAGAGATAGGTCAAAACCCTAAACATGGCAGGAAACCAAAGGTAGAACCACGATCCAATGACAGATGGCAAAGGCCTGTCAATGCCAGGGAAATTACACGGTGAAGTTCGTTCCTGACATTTCATTCACAC
>RJWT010005985.1:0-29938 GCA_004365215.1 Cuniculus paca | reverse complement strand
TCTTCAACTTAAATTACTGAGTTCTGTTTTTGTTCCCCTTTCTCTCCTATATCCTGGAAGTTTTCTTTTGCAATGAGTAGGGGACTGAAAATCTCATTTTGGTTGTTTTTTCCTCTTCAGTTATCACTGTCCTACATTTTCTGTCTGAACCATTGTTTCACTTATTTTAATCCTTTTAAAAATTATTTTAAAGTAAGAGGATTAATATGTCTCTCATTATTCTTTAAATGCTGAATACTGAAATTTGTTTTGTGATTTTAAGCTTCCCAAAATGTCTGTCTCCAAATCTCTCCTTAGTGCCTTTCAAGGTTCTTATACTTTCAACATTAGATAATCATTAGTTTGGATCTTTTGGTATTTGAATATTCCGTTAAAGTGCAAAAGTGTTTCATAGTAAAGGAAGTATAACTGTATAATCTCCTCACAAAATATTTGTGGAGCACATGCAAACATTGTAGTTGTAGAACTAGAAGCCTGGCTACCTGAATTTAGCATTGGATCTACTACAAATAAAAAATACACTGGCCATTTATTTAACATATCTGGGTCTGGTTTTATAATATGTCAAATTAAGGAGGGAGGGTTGAGAAAAGCGATTAGCTAGCCTCTGGCTGAGAGCAAAGCTCTGAATAAGTCAAGAAAATGTTTAAGTTTGGAATTAGAGGCATTCTAGGAGTCAGGGAAGATCTCAAAATGCAGAGTAAGGAGGCTTCCTTTGAAGTTTATCCTTAGGACTATTATTTTCATTAGCTAAGGTTGCTAAACTAAATACTTATTTGCAGAAGATTGAAACTGGACCCATATCTCTCACCATATGCTACATTAAAATAAAAACAGATAGAAGATCTAAACATTAAAACTGAAACATTAAATCTAACAGAAGATAAAATAGGTAAAACACTTGAAGCTATAGATATAGGAAAGGGTTTTCTAAAAGAACTTTCAATTGCACAAGAAATAGCAGCAAGAAGCTACAAATGGGATTATATCAGATTATAAAGCTTCTGCACAGCAAAAAAGTCAGTCAGTAAAGAGGCAACCTACAGAAAGGGAAAAAATTAGCCAGCTATTCCTCAGAGTACTAAGATATAGAATATACAAAGAACTCAAAAATAAAATTAAACCACCTAAAATTAATGATCCAGTCATGAAATGGACAAGAGAAATAAACAGATACTTCACAGAGTAAGTGGTACAAAATGGTCAACAAGTATATGAAAAAATGTTCAATATCTCTGGGCATTAGATAAATGCAAATTAAAATACCCTAAGACTTCATCTTACTCTGGAAAAGATGGTAATCATTAAGAAATCAAATAATAGTAAAGGCTGTCATGGTTGTAGTGAAAAAGTAACCCTACATTGTTGGTGGGAAGGTAAACTACTATAATCATAATCATTATGGAAATCAGTATGGTGATTTCTTTTCTTTTCTTTTTTTTTAACTTTATTTTAAAGAGAATAAAGCCAAACTAAATGAGACAGAATAAAGCCAATCAAAAGAAAACAATGAGAGTGACTCAGAACTTCAAAAAAAGGTAATAGGAAATCAATGCCTACCACAATATATCTTGTTATCTTCAAAATAGCTGCCCATACCATGAGACATGGTAGAATCTAACAGAACAAAACAAAATAAAACGAAACCAAACCAAACAATGAAAAAGATACAGGACTTAAAAACGAGGTAATAGGAAGTTAATAATGGCTACAACTTTCCCTTTTTAGCCATTTCCTCCCCTTTCACCTTCATAATATCTACTGAACATTTTGGATCCCACTAACTCTCAGTTTTTTCTACTAGGGAGACAACACAGCATTCACTCATGTGAGTCCAAACAGTTTTACTCATGAGCATGATCTTCAGTTGCTTCCATTTACCTACAAGAGCCTTGAGGTTATCCTTCTTTGTAGCTGAGTAACTTTCCATTGTATAAAAATACCATATCTTTCCTATCCATTCCTGGTTGATGGGCAAGTTACCCCTGATTTTTTCTGGGTCCATGGAGCATTGTTGTGTCTCTTCTAACCTTCAGTCCATGAATTTTCTTTAGAGTCAAATGTGTTTCTTATATATAGCTATTGGTGTATCCTGTCTCCCAATACATTCTGCCCGTGTTTCTTTTTATTGGTGAGTTGAGGCCATCTACATTTATGGTTATGCTTGACATGCACTGGCTCATCTTTACCATGCTATCCTCCTGCCATTGGTTCCCCATTTTTCGCCTCCAGTCAATTGCCGGCCCTGCTTGGTGACCCTCCTCTGCTACTATTCCTCAAACCATGGTCATCTTTATCTCTCTCTAGAATATCCTTCAGCACTCTTTGTAGGGTTGGTTTGGTGCTTGTGAATTCCTTCAGTTCTTTATCATGAAAGTATCTTATTTCTCCATTAATTTTGAAAGATAGCTTTGGAAGGTACATCAATTTGGGTTGGAAGTTGTTTTCTTTCAGACTTGAAATACTTCATTTCAAGCTCTCCTTGAGTTGGTGGTTTGTGTTGAGAAGTCTGCTGTGATTCTGATGGGTTTTCCTTTATAGGTGGTGTGTTTCTTTTTCTAACAACCTTTAATAGTCTGTGCTGACTTGTGCTGACTTTCTGGGACCTTGTTTATTATATATCTGGATGTAGATTTATTTTGGTCACAGTTAGTTGGAGTCCTATATGCCTCACTTATCTGTATGTCAGATCCTTTTCCCATGCTTGGGAAGTTTTCTTTAAACAGTCTTTTTATGTCATCTATGTTGACCCTTGCTTTTCTGCTGACACCTTTCACTCTTATTTTTCTTTGAGTTGTCTTGCAACCGTTGAATTATTTCCTGTTTCCTTGTTATTTTTCAGAGATCTTTCTTTTTGTGATTGCTAACTGCAATCTTGCCTTTAAGGTCTGAAAGTATATCTTCAGTTTCTTACAAGTGGTTTTGTCAGCTTTCAGTGGAGTTTTTAATTTCTTGGATATCTATTATATCAACAACCACACACACAAAGGTTTAAAAAGTTCTATTCAAAAACTATCACACTACATATATTTTTGGCAGTTTTAGCTCAACATTAAATTTGCACTGTTTACAGATACTGGGAATTGAACCCAAGGTTTCAGAAATGTTAAGTACATACTCTACCACTGAGATATACCCCCAGCCTAATGCCTCTGTGCATTAAACATTTTTTTATACTGGGACAAAAAAAAAAAAAGAAACTAGAAATTCCATATAACCCAGCTCTCCTCCTTCTAGATATCTTCCCCAGAGAGCTTAAGAAATCATGCTATAGTAATATATGCATACCTGTGTTATAGCAGTAAAATTCATAATAGCTAAATCCTGGAAATAGCTTGTATACCCATCAACAGATGATGGGATAAAGAAAATGTAATAGCTATATATAATGGAATACTATTTGGCTGTAAAGAAGTACAAATTTGAGGCATTAGTAGGAAAATGAATGCACCTGGAAAATATAATTTTGAGGAAAATGAACCAGACACACAAGCTTAAATACTGCATGGTATCTCTTATTTGAGTGAGGCAAAGTACGTCAAAGAGAACTGAAAGGATGGATAGAAAAGGACAAGCAGATGGATCTTTTGGAATAGAAAAGACGTCCAAGGGAGCAAGGGTGAAGGGCAAGGGGCTGGGGGAGGCAAAATAAGTAAGGATATGCCATGTATAGGAACTTAATAACCTCAGCAAATGTAAACCTTACATGCCATAAACATGATCTAAGATTAATACTATCAAGGAGATGAAAATTGGGATAGGGCTCAGTGTCATAAGTGCCTGCCTGGCAAGCGCAAGGTCATGAGTTCGATGCCCGGTAACAAAAAGAAAAAAAAATTTGGGATAGGGGAATTGGAAGAGGAGGGAGGGAGGGGAGAGAGAAGGGGATTAGAAAAAAAAGCTGTATTACGTGCATATACCCACTCCTCAAAATGATTATAAACTGCATTTACAGTGAACATGTACTAATAAAAAATACAACAGGCTTAAATACCAGAAATTTACTTATCATAGTAGAAATTTATTTCTTATTGTTCTGGAGAATATAAGTCCAAGAATAAGACATTAGTCTGTTTAATTTCTTTGCAATCCTTTCCCTTTGGTTTACAGATGGTTTCTCCATTTTCATTATATTCCCAAATGATCTTTCCTCTCTATGTGACCATCCTTTATATCTTCTTGGGTGTTCCATTAACCTTCTAAGGAAACCAGATTGGATTGGATTAGACTTGGGCTTACTTAATGGCCCCAGTTTAATTTAGTTAATTTTTAAAAGTCCCTACTTTCAAATATAGCCCAGTTCTGAAGTATGGGAAGAAGTTAGGGCTTCAACATATGAATTTTGGGGGCCCATACAATTCAGCCTGTAACAGCTAGTATTTTCATAATGTCCTCAATTATTGACTATATAGACAGAATTTTTGTTATTGAAGTTTGAAATGTGTATTAGCTTTATGTTACTATAAGTCAGATACAGTAGAACTAATGAGATCTGAAGAATTAAAATAGGGCTTTGCGGGAAAGATGAAACTCAAGGTGTTCCTTGAAGGTGATTTTTTTTTTTTTGGATATGCTAAAGGGGACAAAAGTGAGGAGAATGAAATGTTCATCTTTTAAAGAAAAATTTTATTGTCTAATGAGTCTTTTGAGACTGGATCAATTTCATTGTTGTTATTAGTGAAAATTGGAATTGTTCCTATTCTCCTGTCACTTAGGCATGCCAATTTAATATTTTCATAGTAGTTATAATTCTTGTATATATTTTGAGATGGTTATAATTTTTCAGTTTTAAGTTTTTAAGAAACTTCTTAATGTGTATTTACCAAATTTCGATATAATTTTTATGCCAAGTAAAACTTACTGAAGTTGCTTTTTATCACTTATCCCTTCGAATTTGTCTGTGGTTTCCTGCCTTATTAAAGCATCATAAGGGCTGGGGGTTTAGCTCAGCAGCGTAAGTGCCTGCCTGGCAAACACAAGGTAGCGAGTTCGATCCCTGGTACAAAAAAAAAATCATTAATTATTTAGTTTTTGTCTTAGGGAAAACTTCAAACTAATGTTTACTCTTTCCTGAGACTAATTTCCATTTTAAATTTAGTCAGCAGGTATAGCTATCCTCATTTCTGGAATCGTCTTTCCTGCACTGCTGTTGAATGAACCGTTCTTATTTCTCTCCTAAGTCTTTACTCTAAATTAACAGGCTTCCTTACTCCTCAGCTCTCCTATGTTCTTCACAATGCTGTTTGAGTTATTGTAATGAAATCCTTTCAGCAGGCCACTCTGATTAAGAGCCTCAGCTCTCTTCAGACCCTGGAAAATAAAGCTGAAACTAGAAGTTTGTTCTCAGCCTGTTTTTCCAGCTTTCTGTCCACTCTTAGTCTTAATCTTAGTCTTAGCATCATAAGTATGATGGCAAATAAAAACGGGAGTATTCCAAACAGGAAGCAGAATTAGCAAAGGATTAAAAGCATAATGTACTTAGGTTCTCTGTCGGATAGACTTCTACTTATCCTTCAAGTAAAAATTGTCACCTTTTTTCTTACATGTCTTTAACTTCATCCCCTTTCTTGATTTATGCATTTGTAAGTGCTTACTGTATTGTTTCAGTTACTTCTGTTCTTGCAGGTTTCCACAGTAGAGTATGTGTTCTATGAAGGAAGGGCCATCATTTATTCATTCTATTATATTCCTAGTGCCCAATGTAGTGTACAGAGCACATTATAGGATCTGATGTAATTATTTAATTTGATCACCAGCTATAATGTTGAAAGCTTGGTTTTCTGAGCTAGCTCTGTAGGTCCCCTGAGATTGCCGCTAGGAGGCTCCAAAACCATCTACATGAAAAAATTTGGTTTGCCACCAGGTGAGGCAAGGAACTGTAGATGCTTGACAAATTCTTATCATGAGTTTAGATATCTAAATTTTTGTCATAATTTAAAAAAATTCTTGAGTTTTTTTTTGTTACTTTGGCCTAAGCAGTTTTGGATTACAAATTTCTCTTTGGATAATTTATACCTAGCTGACGATAGGCAGGAATATGAATATTTTACTGCCAGTTTATCCATGCCTTGGAGGTAAAGTCAGTTCTCAAAGAGGCTGAGTTTTTTTGGGTATAGAATGAAGGCAAGGGCTACAACTCATGATCCAGGGCTGAATATTTCTTTTCTTCTTCATCAAAATGGATGTATTATGGTTAACGTTTGATTTTTTTCTTTGCCTATCATTTATTTAACTTTTAAAGAATGTTAATATAAAAGATTCCAACAGAAATTGCCATCTAAAGTTATTGCAGTTTGATCATCAATTATTTTAAGCTATTGGCTGTACTTGGCAGTCATGACTACTGCTTTAGTGTAGCCAATTCTAAACTATTTCTTAGAAAGTTGTCTCTTTAGGTGCTCTTGATATTGGGATAACCCTCAAACTTCCAAGTGCATTTTGCTGTTTGTGTGTGAGGAGTAGGAGAAGAACAGGTAGAGTTGCACTGATATACTTATGAACCTTTGTCTTTTCTTTCCATTTTTATAGTACTTGTGGAGGCGTTTACCTTCTTTGGAGGTTTCTCCTGAGTATACCAGTCTTTTTCCCCTAAAAACAACTTTATAGTCTAATCTTTCACCCAATGTGTGAATTCAACGCAGTATGTTTTCAAATGGCCCCAGATACACTGAGTGAACCAGTAAATGTCTTAATTTTGGCCTAGACTGCTTATGTAGGTATTTATGTCTGTGCCTAATCTTCCAAAATCTAGTGTATTGTTTTAAGTTTCATGTATTAATGCTGACAGTTATTGGTGATTTCTTTTAGTCCTTTTATTTAGCACTTTTTGAAGAATCAATCTGGCCAAATAAATATCTTTGTGGATAGAATCTCACCAATTACAGAAGAAAGAAATCAAGTAGATGTGATACATTCTGATTCTTTGTTTAGATTAGTTGGATCCAGTTTGGCAGGGAATTTCACTTGAAAATAAATTTCAAGTTGGTCATGTGTGCGTCCTGGTAAACAGATGAAAAATTAGAGTTATGATCGATACTGTGAGGAGGGCCTTAGAAATATTTAGCAGACGAGTGATTTATGCTGATTAGTTGTAGGCTGTGCTTCTGGGTTCAGTCTGTAGCCCAGTTTTATTGCATACTTTCATGAACATTCTTGAGATGGAACTGTGATGTCTTCATCTTGAAATGATGGAAAACTAGAGAAGTAATGCAGACCACAGAGGAGGGAGCTGGAGCAGAGACTTGAATCTTCATGGACATCTGCCAAATATCCATATATATTTGCATACATTTAGTAGATGTGGATAAAAATACTTGTTGAGACAGACTGCGCCAAGTGTCATTTGTTATGCTGGATGATGTAATGGGACGAACACCAGCAGTCAGGAGGCCTGGGTTCTAATCTTTGCTTCATAGAGGTCACTATAAAACCTTGAGTAAACATTTTCATCCCTGGCTCTAGTTCCTTATTACTGAAGCATAATGTTATTCTATACTCCACCTGTTCTTCTAGAGCAGGAGTCAGAGAAGTTTAGCTTGCAGACCAAATTTTCACCCTCTATGTTCATATAATTTTTATTGGAACACAGACATGCTTAGTCACTTATATATCACGTATGAGTGCTTTTGTATTAAAATAGCAGAGTTGAGTAGTTGCAACAGAGGCTTTATGGTCCACAAAATCTAAAATATTTATTCTCTGTTCCTTTATAGAGAAAACCCACCAACTTCTTTGCTAAAAAAATTTTAAAAATGTAGCTGAGTTTTCTACCATTGAGACTGAGAATGCTACTATTACTGGGTTGGTGTGGGCCAAGAATGTCAAAGGTCCTATAGGACAGGATATAAGGAGGAATTTATCACCTAGAATTCCAATAAATCCATGATGAATACTCTTTATCCTTTTCGATTGTAAGGATAGCCTCTTTTGAAAGCTACATCAATTCCTTTGTGACCAAAACCAATACTTTCCCCATTCAAAGGGTTAGAAAAGTTTTAAAAACCACTCACCCAACCTGGTAAAATTTTTCTACCTAAAAATTTAAACATTGATTATACCAATGGTTTAATGTTATAAGCATTCCCTCTAAAATGAAAAAGAAACCAGCAGTGCCCGCAGTATACCTTTATAATGGATGTTCTAGCCAGCACATTATTGCCATCAGTTGAATAACTGATACTTTATTTCATTTGCAAGCTAACAGAGATGACCTGCCAGAATATCATGGATTCTGGCAGAAGATATGAGATTCCTGTGTCATAGAAAAAGGACTGTTTCACAGCAAGGACACTGGCCAAGGTATCAGTAATTCATTTGTATTAGTTTTCTGAGTTTCAGTTCCCATAGGGTAAAAAGAAGAGGGCTAGATGATTATGTGAGTACATTTTGTGCTGTTATAACAGTACCACACATTGAGTTATTTATAATGAACAGAAATTTATTGGCTTATAGACCCGAAAGTTAGGAGGATCAATATCAATATTTTGGCATCTGGTAGGGACCTTTTTGCTTCATGATAACATGACAGAAATCATTACATTATTGAAAGACAAAGAGAGGGCTAGAAAGAGAGAATAAGAGGGAACAAACCCACTCCTATGATAATGACATTAATTTATGAGGGTGAAGTCCTGGTGACCTAAACACCCTTTAAAGCTTTCATTTCTCAATGCCAATTAAGTTTCAACATGAGTTTTCATTGGGAAAAACACTCGGATTCTTGCAGGGTTACTTGCTGCAATGAATTTTATCAAATGAAGAGATCCCTGAGCTTAGGGAACCTGAATTTTTCAAAATGGACAGTAAACAGGTCTGCCTTTAAAGGAAAAAATTATCTTTATTATATTGGACAGTAAGCATACTTACCTTTTCACTCTGAAGGAAACCCTTTGTCTATTTTGCAAGGCTGTTCAGTCTCCCAAGAAATAAGAGAAGTAAAATAAATAAAATATATAAGAATTGAGAGGGAATAAACAAAATTGTTATTGTTAGCAGATGATATGATTATTTTTATTGAATTCATGAACATCCAGAAACTTAGAGTTGGCCACAATTGCTGCATTAAGGCTCTAAATGCCAAAACCAGTTTTATTTTTATAAAGTATGGACAAAACTTTAGAACATATTGTATAAATCACACCATCTATTAAGGTAGCAAAGCCAAAGTACTTATGAATAAATCTAATACACATTGTACCAAATTTTAATAGATGAAATTATAATACTTTATTGAAATACATCCTAAGAAGACCTACATGGAGATACAGGTCATGGGTAGCAACACTAAACATATTTGCACTGGGGATTGAACTCATGACCTCACACTTCCCAGGCAGGCTCTTGTGCAGCTAAGCTATTCCCCTGCCCCTGTGTTTGTATAATTAATTTAATGAAATGATCATCTCAATATGTGCAGAGAAAGCATTCACTAAAATTCAACATACATGCATGATAATTCTCAGAAAACTGTAAGAGTAAAGAACTTATTTAATGTGATAAAATGCATCTATAGAAAAGTCCTGCAAGACTCTGTTCTTTTCCATCAGGCAGACTGTATCTTTTTATGCAGTTCCAGGCATTTCCCTGAGATACGATAATAAAGATCAGAAAAAACAGACTTGTCTGTATTCGGCACCCTGGTCAGCCTTTAACTGGGGCAAAGTGCATATTGTCAAAATAAGTGATGACCTCAATGCATGGTCAGTATTTTTAGGTAGGCTTCTACCCATGGCAAATTCAATGGGATAGTCAAGGAAGAAAGTGGGAACCTTGCCTCCAACAGAAAATCCATCTTCATTTTCCAGGACTCAGATCCTACCAACATAAATGGGATGATGGGAGTACTGACTGTGTTGTGGGGTACCATGTAGAAGGCTGAGGCAAACATGAAGGATGGAGCCTGTTATAGTTTGTGTCTAGGTGGCCCCCACCAAGCCTCATGCAATCATGGAAGCAGCTGGATCTAGCGCTTATGATTGGTTTGTTGTCTAGGGCTGGGATCTGCGGTGTGAGTGCTGCACCTGCCCAGGGGTGGAACCAGCATACAATGTAAGGTTGAGAAGAGAGCATGTTTTTCTCTTTCTTTTGCGTGGTTCACTCTTGCCGCTTGCAGCTGTCATGAATGGCTGCCCTCTCAGCCATGCCACCCTGCCTTGGAACCAGCTGCATATGGATTGAAACCCCCAAAACTGTAAGAAATAAACCTATCCTTGCTTCACTTTGGGCATCAGGTATTTTGTCTCAACAACCAGAGAAAAGTAACCAAGACAGAGCCAAAAGGGACATCATCTCTGATTTTTCTGCTGACATCCCCGTGATTGTGATTGGCATGCACCATGAGAGAAGTTCAACATCTCCCTCAAGGTTTTCAGCAGTGTACCACCTACACCACCAACTGGTTAATCCCTCCTAGCCAAGGTCATTTATGATAATTTTGGCATCATAAAGGGTCTCATGAACATAGTTCATGCCACCACTGTAACCTAGAATAATGTGGATAATGACTTTGGAATACTTAGTATGACAGTTGTGGAGCTGTCCAGAACATCATCTTTGCATCCACCTTCATTGTTTCAGTTTTGGCTCAGGCACGCTATCTGGCTAAAGCTGCTAAGTATAGCAACACCAGATATGTGGTGAAATATGCATGGAAAGCCCATGAAAGGGGATCTTAGGCCACATCAAGGACCACATTATTGCCTGTGACTTTAATAGTGACACCCAGTATTACACCTTCAATGCTTTGGCTGAGATTGCCCTGATTGACCACTTTATTAAGCTAATTTCCTGACGTGATAGGGAGTTTGGCTTCAGCCACAGGGTAGTGGACTGTAGGTTCATGCAGCCTGCTAGGAGTGAGAGCCCTATAGACCTGCTTGTCGAGCAAGAACATGAAAGGAAGAGGAAGGTCCTCAGCTTGTGGGGAGTCTCTGTCACAACTCATTTTTCCAACATGTTGACAGTCCTCCTCACAGTTGGTATTCAAGATTCCCTGAAGAGGGGGAGCAGTGTAGGAGATCTGCAGTGTAGAGGTGTTCGTACATTCAGTAGATTCAACTGCACCCAATAAAAATAACAATAAAACAAACAGTAAAGCCTACGACCTATAACTACATCATAAAGACAAGGATGTTTTCTCTTGTCGCTTTGATTCAACATCATACCTTTTTTTTTTTTTTGATATAAGGTCTTGCTATGTAGTTCTGGGTGACCTTGAACTCACTTTGTAGCCTGAGCTGGCCTCAAACTCATGGCAGTCCTTTTCCTTCAGCTCCTGAGTGCTGAGATTATAGGTGTACTGTATTATGCTGACTCTCAACGTCATAATTGAAGTCCTACCCATAAAGGAAGACAAAGAAACAAAAGACATATGCACTGAGAGCATAGTGGGAATATACCCATAGTGCTAGACATTAAATTGCTCCTATTTTCAGGTGACATGAAAATATAGATATAATATCCCAAAGAATCTATAAAACCTAGAACTAATAAGTGAGTTTACCAACACTGCAGGCCATAATATTATTATATATTGTGAATTCTGTGTTTATATATGAACTTACAGTGAATATTAGAATTTGAAATTTATCAAAAATGTCAATTAAAATAGTACCAAAAAAGTATCAGTATAGAAAATTCTATAAAGAATATTTATGCTGTAACCACAAAACTGGAGTTAAATAAATCAAATAAATGGATAGAGATAAAATATGTTCATGGATTCGAAGTCTCAGTATTACCAAGATACCAGTTTTCCTTTGTGTGATGCATAGATTCAATACAATTCCAATCAAAGCAGTAGAAAATTTTCTTCAATATGTGTATGTTTGTATAATGTAGGATAAGTAGAACAGTTATGAAAAAGCAGAACAAAGTTTGGACAAAGTCAGGGACTTATTTCAAGAGAATGAAAATCTAGTCGAGGGAATATATTGGTAAAAGGATAGACACATAGGTCAGTGGAACAGAATCGGAAACTTAGAAGTAAACCCATACAAATACTGCTGACTGATTTTTGACAAAAGTGCATAGGCAAGTCAGTGGAAGAAAAATAGTCTTTAACAAATGATTTGGGAACAATTAGAAGTTCTTGTGTGAAAAACATAGACTGTGATTCCTGATCCCTCATAAAAATTAACTAAAAAATGATCATATACCTAAATGCAAAAACACAAAATTTATAGAAGAAAAAGCATTAGAAATTTATGCGACCTTGGAATTGACAAAAAGTTTTTAGAAATATCAAAAGTATGATCCGTAAAAGAAAAAATAGTCTTTTTAAGAATTTTTAAAAATTTTCTAACGATGCTGTTAAAGGAATGAAAAAGTAAAGCCAGACTGGGGTGAATCTTTTGAAATCACAAACCTAATAAAAGATTCAGGTGTAGAATATATAAAGAAGTCTTAAAATTGAAAAGATTGGAGAGTAAACAACCAAATAAAATGAGCAAGATATATATTAACAGACATCATACTAAAGAAAATATGTAGGTTGAAAATAAGTATATGAGAATATATTTAACATCATTGTTATTAGATAAATGGAAATTAAAACCACAATGAGATACTACTGCACATGTATTAGAATATCTAAAATATTGAAAATATCAAATGTTCTTGAGGATGTTGAGGGAACTACACATGGTCTGCAGATTCAACAAATGAGTCTAACTTTATTGTGATGAAAGACACAACAACATTGAAGGCTTGGAAAAGAAAAGAGGTGACCTAAATCTTTGTTTTGACTGTACAGTGTAAGGTTATAGAAAAGTAAGTTGTATAATAACTTAATAATGTAGTTGATAAATTTGTTTCTCATGGGAATATGGACTAGTAGTTCTGAAATTACTTTTCATGTAGATGTTTATGGAAGATAAGCAAATATAGTCAGTGAAGACCAAGGTTTTCATTATCAGAGAAAATACATTATAAATAAGCAAATTTGGAACTCTGGAATATACCCATAGTGCTAGACTGGAGGGGGAGGCATAAGCATGAAATAATATGTTAATTTTTATTATACATATAACTATTAAGATATACAGATAGACATGGAAATAAATATAGATGTGTATACATGATTTAATAAACATATATACCTTTCTTACCTCTGACATCACAGTAGCAATGAACATGTGTTGTGCTTAGTTCTTGCTTTTTAAAATGCTAATCTCCATCCAAGTCTTCTTAGAGAAGTAGATGATTCTGGGATGGATAGGGAAAATACAAGACGAGCTAAGGACATTTGTGGTACCAGAAAGTGCTGTTAAAAATAAAATGAAGAAATGTTAAAAGGTCACAGAAGCCAAACTAAGAACACTTGGTAGCCAAAACTGAAACAACTATATATATATATATATCTATATATATATATCTCAGTATGTGTATTATGTGTTGTATATATTACTTTTAAGATTTCAGATGGTGGATATCTTTTTGAGTGAGTAGAGAGAAAGGAGAATGTCATTGTAGAGAGGTAAATGGAGTAGGGCTGAGGGTGTAGCTCAGTGTTAAAGTACTTGCCTAGCATGCATGAGGCTCACAGTTTTGTTCCCAGCACCGCAAAGCAAAGCAAAGCAAAGCAAAGCAAAGCAAAGCAAAGCAAAGCAAAGCAAAGCAAAGCAAAGCAAAGCAAAGCAAAGCAAAAGCAAACCAAGCCAAGAGAGGTAAGCAGAAAACTTCAGCTGTTTCTCAAGTTCTTACTTTATTTCTTTAAACAAAACTGAAGCAAGTATAGCAAAATGTCACTAAAAGAATATAGCTGAGAGTGAAGGTACATTGTTGTGGGTGGGTATTTATTGTACATTTTGTAAAACTGAAATATTTTTCTAAAGATGCTTTGTTGAATGCTACAGGGATCCATGGATTTCTCAATACTGTCTAGGATTTTCTTAGTCATCAGGATGTAAAATTGATTGGAATAAGTGAAATTGAAATGAAGGGGACAATGTTGAATGATATTTAGAGGCCAATATGGATAAACTTGGTGACTCAAAGTGTATGGGAAAAGCAAGGAATAAGAAATGATCAAGAGTCAGAGAGCAGGGCTGGGGATTTAGCTCAGTGGCCTAAGCACCTGCCTGGCAAGCGCAAGGTCGTGAGTTCAATCCCCGGTGCCGCAAAAAAAAAAAAAATAAAAGAGAGAGCAGGGAAATTCATGAGTAAGACAATTTTAGGAAGAAATTGAGTAATGGTCTTCTCTATTTATTTTCATTTTAGTTTTTTATTTAGTTATTCAGACATAATTATTTTAGTTTTAATGCATGTTTATAATACTGTCTTTGAAATCTTTGCTTGGCTCACACACAGTTCTATTAACTGTTTCTTTTTTCAAACGTGGGCTAGTGCCCCGACCCCCTTTGTTGGGAACTAAACATTTCAGATACATCGAAGTCATCGAAGTCAATCTATATTCATGAGGATTGTTGTTTTTCTCTTTTTACTGGGTCATTTAGACTTAACCCTTCTTTTATGTATTCTTTATAATTTTAGAATTACAAGTCTGAATAAGAATTTTAAACTGGATTCTTTATAATTTTATAAAATTCTTATTTTTACTTTTAAGTCTGACTTCTTAGGATTTGTTTCTGAGTATTCATATTTTACTGATTAGCCAATCAGTGTTTCAGACACAGAGGCTTCTACCCTCTGCTGATGGATTTCTGTGTAGTAAACACAGTAGGCTGTGTGACAACTTTTAAGTCCTCCTCACCATTTACTTTTCCTTATGGACTCTTGGGTTTCCCTTCTAACTTTTAAGTCCTCCTCACCATTTACTTTTCTTTATGGACTCTTGGGTTTCCCTTCTGTTTGTGTACAGTTTTTCAGATAGCCACTTGTGTGTCAAGAACTTATGCTGAGTGTCCTCTACATGTGCTAGCCTACTAGTCAGATGAAGTTGTGTGTAAAGCTTACATAGCTTCTCTAAGCTCTGGTGTCTCCCTGTTAAAATGTTTTGCTTTTTAGTATTACCTCAAGTAAAACTACAACTTCTCTGTGGGTTAATAACTGTGGGTTAACTCCTGGAAAGACATATGGAAGAAAGAATAAAGAACAAAAATGCAGACACTTCCATACTTAAATGTCCAGAAGTAATTTTAAACAGTAAATTGATTCTGGGACATTAAGTTAGGTGCAAGATGATCTCTTCCTTGTTGTATCTCTCAGGATACATGTCAAATCTTTTGGGATCCTTAAACTGTGTAGCAGGACAAGGACCATAGGACAAGATGAAGAAAGGCCTATGGTTAGATTTGCATTTGGGCTAAAATGTAGAACCACTTTGATTATAGAACAGCAAAGAATATTAGCAAAAGTGGGACAGCTAGTAGAATGAGCTAGTCGTCGTCAGCACCTAACTGTTAACCAGGTCAGGAAAAAAAAAAAAAAAGCAACCAAGGTACAACTTAAAATGTCTATAATTTCATCATTATTCAAAATTCATATCTAAGTCTTCTGGTATTGAGTTTTTCTTTTTATTGAGTCTGGTAAATACACAAGACAAGCACATTTCCATTAATCCATAAAACCCTTCAGTTAAAAATTACTTGGAAAAATATTATCCTCTATTAATAACTTTCTGATATAATTATAATAATCTGATAATATTAGCAACTGCTAAAACATGCCTAATATGTTTCTGTCACTATAGTAAATTCATTAAAATAAGCTAGCAGTATTTTAAATTTTTTTTTTTTTGGTACGGAGGATTGAACTCATGACCTCACGCTTACCAGACAAGCGCTTGAACTGCTGAGCTAAATCTCTGGCCTGTATTTTAATTTTTAAAAGTTAAGGCAATGAGAGATTTTGCTGTTTTTCCAACAGCTGTGTGTTATTCAAACTTGTGTCATTGTGGAGTACAAATTTATACCTATGTAAATTCAAAACCCGAACTTTTAACTATTCAGCTCTATTGGCTCACATTAAGTACCTGGCAGATTTTAATGCCTATATTGGAATTATATTATTGTGCCTCTACCACTTGGTCTCTGGTTGAATGTTTCCCAGGATGCAAAAATCTTCTTAAGTGGCCATTTTCCCCATTTGATTGATTCTGTTTTTACAAAGTTTTCTGATGTGGAACTGAGATGTTTGTACTTGGTTGCTCTTAAAAGATGAGTAATCTTTGGTTTTGTTTTCTGAATCAGTATGGCATAAATCAGCTTTCTCTTGTGTATGAAACATGTTTTTTCTTTGCCAGGCTTAACTCATTTTTTTTTGTTGTTGTTATTTTTAAAAACCAACATTATTTCCTAGCTTCATAATTTCTTTGGGGATGCTGTAGGTCAGTGGTGGTGAACATATGGCACATGAGTTGCAGTGGGTTGTTTGTTATCATTGAAAGCTCTAAAAAGCTCACCATCACTGCTTTAGATTATCACTGTACCTCTGAGATTATTACAGCTAGAAATAAATGTAATACCATAAACCAGGATGCTAATGAAATTAATAACAGCTACTCTTTGTTGGACTCTAATATGTGATATGCATAGTGCAAAATATCTTTACAACTGTATATGAAGAAAGTCAGATTTTGAGAGGTGTTTATCTGCTATTTCTACAATTCATAAGCAGTTACTGGAACAGAATTTGGACAGAAGTCTGCTTGCATTTAAAACTCTTCAGTGGGTTGCAGTTGGCTGGCATGAAATGCAGTGGCAGTTATGCCTTCTGTATTGTGTATGTGCACTAGTTCTTACTAATTTAGATTTAAGATTGCATTAATGTTTCTGGCAACAATATCATAGCACTGACTTATATTAAAGTTGTATTCAACTAAAGCCTGCAAATTTTAATAGTACCCTAAATATACAAACACTTCTATCTGGTCTGGCCTTCCTATATTACCTATAAAACTAATTTTCAGTATAAATGCAGGACTTCATGATCATGTTTTCATCTTTCATCTTGTGGATTTGGGCCAATTTTGAGTCTATCATCAGTGATATTAACTCTCCAAGTACACTATCATGTGCATTTTTGACACATATCCTTGCTTTGTGTTTAGCTAGCCATTGATACAATTTCAAACAGATAAAAATTGGACAAAGATTCTATACAGTATATTTGTTTTTCTGAGCAGTTTTGAGAGGTATTTTTCTAAAGTCTATGACATATGTTTGGCCTTGTTCATGGTTTTTAGCTTAATATTATTATTATTTTTTTTTGGTACCAGGGATCAAACTCATGACCTCATCCTTGCCAGGCAGGCACTTATGCCACTGAGCTAAATCCCCAGCCTCTTTAATATTCTTAATGTAATAACATGAGCAGTTTAGTTTAAGAATCTGCTGCAATGATGATGATAATACCAGTTACAATTATGAGATGAGAAATAGGTTAGTAGGTATTTTACTCTTCTAATTAGTCTTCTATCAGAAGACATTAGGATAGTTGAAACTCCTCATTGTTTACAGTAGGCTTTAATACAAACTTTATAATCTTTTCAAAGAAAACATCATCTATACTTCTTTCTAGATAGACATTGTATGATATACCAGTATAACAGTTAAATTCAGCTTTGATATTTTAATTCCTCACTTTCATTATTTAATGTAGTTCCATTACAGTAAGTCACCAACTTATGAACATTTGAGTTGTGAACTTCCACAGATACCAGCGGACCTTGCATTTGGTTTTCTTATGCTCTACTTGTATATTTGTGTCAAAGGTGTGTAAGACTCAATTCATCAGACTTATGAATGAATTCAACTTATGAATTTAAGTTGAGGACTTACTGTATTAAAAACTATTAAGCTCATGGGTTTCTAAATGGCAGTAATTTCTGGAAATAGGTGGACTTGTCTTTAAAAATTTCTGGATTTGGGGACTGCCTAGGTTGTGTGAACATGAGCAAATCACTTAAATTTTGTACGTCTCAGTTTTCTGATATATAAAAGAGAGAAAGTTATATTACTTTTTTTTTATTACAGGAGCAGGATAGGATTTTAAAAACAAATAACTATTAGTGGCTTACGTAATGTCTTGGCTACTGACTTGTTGCCAGGACAAAATATCCAACACCCACAAGTTAAAGGAGAAAAGGTTTATTTTTAGCTCATAGTTTGCAGAGGTTTCAGTCTGTAACTGGTTCACGGCAGGGTGACAAGGCAGAGGGGCATGGCCAAGAGAAACAGTCAATGGCAGGCCAGACACAATGCAGCAACCTTGCCTTCCAACTTGCCCTTTATATCGATCTAGGCTACAAATCTATTGATTGGTGCCACCCACAAATAGGGTGGGGCTTCCCATTACCCACACCCAGAACTGTGCTAAACCAATCAGTGGACTAATTCAATTATCATGCACCCTTAGTGCATATTTACACACCCTAGATCTAACTACCTCCATAAAACCCCACCCATGAGTGCATCAGGCTTTGGGAGGACATCTAGATACAAGCCATAACACATGAATAGTATTGGTCTTGTGTAGAAAAACAATCCAGTTAATAAAGACTAGTTTATTCCATTTTTTTTTTTGGTTCACTATCCCTAGTGTTTAGTCTTTTTCCTTCTTGCTTTTTGACTCATAGCTACAAAATAACTAATATAACTATGGGCCTCATGTCTTATGTTTAATGTGTAAAGAACAGGAAGAAGTAAAAGAAAGGGAAAAGACTGGTTGTCTTTTAGGCCCTGATTTTAAATTTGGCAAGAAGATGTCTTTCTGTAACTCATTGACCAGAACCCTGTTACAGGGGCACTCTTTGCTTTAAGGAAAGTAGTAAATTGTATAGTATAGTTTTCAGTCTCTATGCTACAGGAGGTCAAGGAAAAAGAATTGTGTTTGGCTTTGGGTCAGCCAGTCAACAATGTCTGCCATATCCTTTAATAGGTACATTGGAAAAATTCAGTGAGATGTTCTATTTGAAAAGTTATGTAGAGTATAGTTTAAATAATAGATGATTCATTCCTCTCTTCTGACAGTTTTAAAAATGAGAATGTCATTGAATTAATTAATTCTTACTTTGTTTTTAATTTTTTTGCTTTAATTTGTAAAATGAACATTTTTATGCTTATGGGAAACACCCTAAATGATTATTTCTTTTTGAGGAAGCCTGTTTTTGGGAGAGTAAACTTACTTTTTCTGAAAAATAACACTAAAATATAAAAAGTGGCCTGTCATTAATGAGAAAATAATTGGGGAAGAGGCAGATGTGCAAAGTGATTCTGGATCTCTTTTTGTTGACTTAATTAACTCATAAAATTTTTTTCTGGATTCAAAGAGTTATTACTGGGCTAGGATGAAGTTATTTCCACAGAGGTATATCAAAAATACTAGAAGAAATCTTTATCAGGTTACCCCTTGGCTGGTAACCCTAACTTGGACGGAGTGGTCTGACTGGGAGATGAATTTGAAAGTAGGCCAAGTATTCAGAATTCAAATGGTGGAGCTATCACCTGGTCCTACAGCATGAGTTAGAGGAAATGATTTTCATAGTCACTAGTTTTCAAAGTTATATTCTTATTCTCCATGGAAAATAAGAAAAAGATATTGAGAAAAGTCTACAGAAATTAAGCATAGAGTTGAGGTAAGAAGAAGAACGTATGAGTAAAATCTTTAATGAGTTTAGAGGGACCTAAAGAATAGAGAAATCTTCAAAGAATTCAGAAATAACCAGGGGAACTTGCAGGATGTGTCTTATAGTTGGAGTCTTTTAAGGATTGTTATGTTCACATTTCTTCAGTTTGATGAAAATGCTGGTAGTTTATAAAATCTGTCATTTTGGGTGGAATAAAACTTTGGTGTGTTTTTCATTTTGTTTTAGATTTTTGTTTTGTTGCCTGCCTTCTTTCTTTCTTTCTTTTCTTTTTGTAGACATTGTTCGAAGTGATGTTGCCTTGGATAAACAGAAAGGCTGCAAGATTGCCCAGCACCCTGATATAATGTTGGAGCTTCAAAGAGAGAAGGCAGCCCAGATGCATCTGGTTCTTCTAAAGGAGCAATTCTCCAACACTTACAGTAATCTCATATTAACAGGTAAGGCTACTGGAGTTGGCTAGAATTCTGGAGCATTATATTGATGAACTTTGTCAGTTAGCAAGTTGATGCTTGAGGGACACTAGTGTGGATTCCTGATGAGCCCACATAACTGTTTTTGCCCACTATACCACTTTTTTAATTATGATGACTCTTGTTTTCCTATAACAAATATTTCTTATAGTTTACATATGTATTTTGGCTCAAAGTTATAGGTGATTCAGCATGTTTTTTCAAAAGAGAACCAATGAGAATCCAATGAAGGTTTATAAAAAATGTGACTTTCTAGTTGTGTGCTAATAGATTTGAAAGAGTAACTAAATTTGGTGTCTTTTAAGAAGCAGCTATTCTCCTCTGTCTGTGTATGCCCCTTCTATGAACCCAGTGAATATAAAGATGAAATGTAAAAGAGATAACGAATCTTCAGAACAGCTGAGACTGTTCTATTCCTGATGATGTCTGAAAATATCTGAGAATTTGATTTTGTTTTTAAGAGTACTGAGACTGAGCCATACTCCCTTACAACCGTAGTTCTATGAAGAAAGCAAATCTGTGTCAGAACTACAGAATGATACAACCTTTTTGCAGGGCTGGCTGCAAACTTTGCTGGTAAAGAGCATACAAGTCGCATGCATTTGTTAAGCTTTGGAATAGATTGTGTGTAATCACAGACTGTAATGTGGGAATCATTTGGAATTTGAGATAAACTAAGAAGAGCAGTCCAAGGTTCCTCCATTTTCTTGAGAGTAAACAAAGCATATCTTCTTACTGATCTGAATGAATTTTAGCAAGTCAGAAGTGTGTGCTTTCCCTTATTTGTGAATATTAAAAAAGAAAAGGATGGACTATCTAACAGGCTATGAACATCTCACAGTCATTTTTGTGAACTTCAAGTTAGAAGAATTTTAACTTTTCAAATAGGCTCCCTGGTATTTCATCAGGAATTGCTAAGTGGCAACCAAATTGTTTTGCTTTTCAGAGAGCATAGGACTCTCTCTACTTTTCATTTTTTTCCTTGTTTTGTTTTGTTTTGTTTTGTTTTGTTGTTTTTGGAGACCGGGTCTTGCCATGTAGTTCAGGCTGGCCTTGAACCCACGGTGTAGCCCAGGCTGGCTTCAAATTCACAGTAATCCTCCTGCCTTTCCTCCTGAGTCCTGGGGTTACAAATGTAATCCCAGATCCGCTTTTCATTTTGTATCTGGTGGAAAACTCAAGAGCATGAGATAAAAGCCAGGTTTAAATATGGTTTTGGTGAGAGGAGAAGGGAGTTATGTATTTCATGGACATACACCCTGCTTTTTGCTGTTTGATAAGTCATTAAGCAAGGAACATTTAAAAGTATGGTTAATGAATGTATGTCCCTCAAGCTGTTAGCAATTTATGGTTAATGAATGTATGTCCCTAATTTATTTATGGTTATTGAATGTATGTCCCTAAAGCTGTTAGCAAAACTGAGTTTAAATTTAGGTGTTTGGGAAGAACATAAATTTTTCTTCAGTATACCTCCATAAATCTGTATCTATCTCTATCTTTATCTCATCATCTGTATCTGTTTATTTGTCTATTTATCTTTCCAATTAAATGATTAGAAATGAAATATTTTGTTCTACTCTTAATATTTTTGGATATATATTACCCTCTGTCCTTTAATGTGGCATAGAAAAGTCTTAGGGTAATTCTAACCCTAAACTGTGGATTCAGATTGTGGCTTGAAGGCATAATATCTTTGGAAACACAAGTATTGAGTTCAATGGAATCTTTTCCAATTCTCAGTAACATAATCCTTTTGGATGTTTATTCACAGTTCAAAATGTTGGAGTCAACATTGTCAACTTTTACCCTGACAACTTGCTTACTTTCTACTAAACAAACTTACCCTAGAGAAGAACCTTTTTCCTGCTCTCACTTCTCTCAAGCTGCTTCAAAGAGTTCTCAGGCATTTTCCACATTTTTCATGAAATGCCTGTGCAGAGGTGGTACCTTGCAGCACACAGAGCATTTGGTGTACCCTGGTTTGTTTACATAAAAGTTCAAAAAGTTTTGGTTCCAGGTGTTGGGAAGAGATGGCATCATTTCAGTTTAGCACCAATGACTAAACTATTTTAATATCCTTTAACTAAGCCTTTGATTTTACACAGTGTGGTTTTCTAATTGTTATGAAGTTTAATCCTTGATTTCTTGTATAAATCTTGAGAACATGGTCTCCAGACAGCTAAACATAATATTTAAACATAACTAAACTAAGTTTTGTAAATATTTCCCTTTTCAGTGATGAATGTGTATTGGTAAGGAGGGTGAGGTTGAAGGAGCAGAGACCTTTTAAATGAAGTGACTTTCTTTACCAACACATTCAGAACACCTAATCTTGTACTTCTGGTTGGTGATAGTCTGCTTACTTCATATAATTCTGGCATAATGTGTGAAATATTTGCAATGTGGTATTTATGTGGGAATATGATGAAGAAATTAAGACTACTAAAATCTCAGAAAGATTTTTCAACCCCTTTCTCGTTATTTATAGAATTTCATATGTATGAGTAGGAGTGTATAATCGTTTTCTGACCAGTCAGTGATACATTATTTAAGTTGGGACAACCAAGATCCCATATAGTAAAAAAAATTAATAATGCATTTGAAATGTCAGGTGCTTAAAAACATGTCCTCTACCTCATAAGAAAGTGCTTATTTTTATGTTTTCCCTTTAGCTGATGTGACTGTGTAGCCCAGCTGTTAAATGAGAGCATGTTTTCATATACATTTCAGCTAATGATTCTTTTTAAATAGTTATGCTCCATATAAAGGCAAGGTCTTTTAATCACTTTCTAAAAGAAAACAACTCAACAGTCAATGATAATGACAGTTAATGGAAATTCACACAAAACAGGTACTATAATATATATACATATGCATATACATATACATTCTGTTGAATTTGCCCTCAGTACATCATACTTGTTTTCATATATTTTTGCATAGTTGGAAACTTATCTTAATATTCTTATGTGAATGATTCATATTGTGTTGTAAGTAATTTTATGTTCATCTAGTGTAGAGGGTTTTTGTAATAAATTTGAAGGTCACTGGAAGGTGATGGAGTGATTCCAGTAGAGCATCAGTGATGCAAATACTTAAAATAGTAATGAGTAATGTTCTACATTTTTCACACTGACTCACTGCCGTGGATATATATGCTTGTCCTGCAGTTTTCTGAATGTGAGAGTATTGTCATCGTGCATGTCACTGAAGGAGTGAGAGACAATTGGCAGAAATCTTTAAGAAAGAATAGGATCACATGTCCTGTACTTCTTTGTGCTTTCATGATTCTTAATATAGTAATGCTCCATAAATTTGTTGAAAATATTGTGCTATATACAAAATGAATTAATTCCCCTGAAGACCATTTTTAAGGGATATTATTAAGATGTTTTAAAAATTTTTCACAGGTTCAGTTTCAGTCATTTGTGTTCAGTCTCCCCACTCTCATCCTCTTTTGAAGATGTTGAATGAATTTTTATGATGAATTCTTATACTGAAATAAATAAATAAATAAATAAGTAAATAAATAAAAATTAAGTCAGCTTTAAGGAAAAATACATTTTATAGGATTGTTTAGAACAAAACTTCTGGAGGGCAAGAAATATAGTATTTGTGTAGCATTTTGGATAAATGTAGAGCATTGCAAATGATCCTGAAGTGAGGTCAAGTTTTTAACAATGTATTTGTGTTGTTAAGTGATACAGTCAACCTTTTATATCCAGGTAGTTGAAACTGTGAAGCCATTATAAATGGACAGCATTACTCACAAACACATTCCATTATTCCTTTGTGAAAATTCTTGTTATTGACTGCCATTTTGGGGTTTGCACCTTTTTATTCAGTCATTTGACTGAACTAGGCTGAGATTTCTGTAGTCTGCTTTGCAATATTATGGTGGCAAATGAACTGAACAAAAGATTTTGCTTCCCTGTTGTGATCCAATTTGTTAAATTCAGTTGAGCCGAAGGGCTCATATCAATGAACAAGAACTGTTCTTTTAATTTCCAAACTATAATACTTACGGAACTATTTCTAGGTAGCCATAAGGCTGCAATAGCCAACCAACACAAAAAAACTATTTTTGTGTTGAATTCTTTCTCTATAGCACCTTTCTTGATCATTCTAACCTAAAGAGATAGTTTCTTTATTTTCACTGCTATTTAACAATTGTCTATGCCATTAACTTGGCAATTTCCACCAATACTTATTGATATCAATTATGTGTCAAAATTAATTTTGTTAGTGGTTCAAAAAATCATTTGCATTCTCCACATGTCTCCTGTAACTTTTCAGTAAAGTGATTCAGTTAATGTTATTTATGAAATTCTGGGTCATTTATCTGCCTCTATCTTCTATTTGCCTCTATTCTCTGTTTGCCTCTCTGCCTTTCTCTTTCCTGTCTTCAACTTAAGTGAATGTTTTATAAATTTACTTTTAAAAACTTTAGCATCAGATATATTCCATATTTTCTTCCACTACACCTCACATGCTTGGAGAAGCCTCATGTCTTCTATTTGTCACGTGTTCTTTTAGCTCATTTAAGTTCATCTTTAAAGCTCCTTTTTTTTTTAACAGTAACATCACATGTTATATTAGTTTGAGGGGATAAGGAGACATTTAACTTGTTGATTTTATAAAAATATGTAATTTGTAATAAAAATATAATGTGTAATAAGTCTTTTTTTATTAATGTGAACCTTAGTAAGTGTGATTGAATGTACAGCACAACAAAATCCCCTGGATAGCAGAGATTTTAATATTACACTCTTCCTTTCTATGGCATTTACTACCAACTTTGTCAAATAAAGTGAAATAATGTTTAAAAATGATCTGAAAGTGATTACAGCATTGTGTGATATTTATTTATATGTTTATTAATGTATTGTAGAAATATGTGAATTGTATCACCATTGATTCATCTTAAAGACGTTTTTTAAAAGAGGATTCTTCTAGAGTGCTAGAGATTATATCACATGTATGTATGTATAGTCTAAAGTGGGTTTTGACTTTCAATATAAGAAACTTTTTAATATAAGATTTCTATAGACTAGTCCTCTTTCAGAGTTCTTCAGAGACAGAAACCAATCTACATAGCATCTATATCTATATCTCTCATCTCTATCTCTATCTCCATAATCTATATCTGTGTCTATATGAGAGAATTTATTAGGGGAATTATCTCATGTGGCTATGGAGGTATAGATACCACATAACAAAGGCTCAGGACCTGGGAAGCCACTAGTGTACTTTTCATCTGTGGCTGAAGACCTGAGAATGTCAGGACTGCTGATGTTAACTTCTGGGTTTCAATAGCTAGAGAACCTGTAGTTCTAAAGGCAAAGGGCAAGAGAAGAAGAATGTCTCAAGTTTAGGAGGAAGAGAGAGAAATTTACTTTTCCTTTTTTTCCCTTTGTTTTGTTGTTGTTCTTTCTGGGCCTGTAGCTAATTGGATGGTTCCTGCCCATATTAAGAGCAGACCTTCCCTACGCAGTGAAAGGTCTGGAAATACCCTCACAGTATATCCAGAAGTAGCACTTTATAGTTATCCAGGCATTCTATAATTCAATCAAGCTGACACTGAAGAATAAACATTTCACCATCCGTGTATTACAGAAGTAACTAACCAATAAAATCCCTGGATTAATATAAGTGCTGAAAATAATAATATCACTAATTAAACATACCTCGTGGGAATTTGACTGTGATTTTGAAGATATCTATCTGTCTGTCTGTCTATCTATATGTCTATTTATCTATCTCTTTTGAAGGTGTAAATCTTTATCACTTGAAATTGTGGATTTATTTATTTGGTATCTGAAAATAATAAGTATCACTAATTAAACATACCTCGTGGGAATTTGACTGTGATTTTGAAGATATCTATCTATCTGTCTATCTGTATGTCTATTTATCTATCTCTTTTGAAGGTGTAAATCTTCATCACTTGAAATTGTGGATTTATTTGTTTATTTGGTATTGGGGATTGAACTCACAACCTTGCGCTTGCCAGGCAGATGCTTGTGCCACTGAGCTATATCCCTGGCCTGAGATTGTGGTTTTATTTTACTTTTATTTAGTATTACTATTATTACTATTTTTTTGTTTTGTTTTGTTTTTTGGTACCAGGGATCAAATTCATGACCTTGTGATTGCCAGGCAGGCACTTGTGCCGCTGAGCTAAGTCTCCAGTGAGATTGTGATTTTAGATTTTAAAATTCAGGAGTTCATTTTGAAATCTGGTTACACGTAAGTGCAGGATCTTTATCCAGAATAGTGGGTACCAGATTTGAGAGAGTAAAATTTTCTGTACTAGGGATCAAGAAAAGAACTTACTTGTGTAATTAAGAGGTTCTGTAGCTGCTTGTTTTCTGTCTTTTTGGAATGGGTAATCAAAACAGTTTGATTCAATTCCTAAGTGCTGTTTACTAAGTGCTTACTGTATACTGCTATTGTTTTTGCTGCCTTTTCACATTACTTCATTAGGGCAACTTTTGGGCACTCTATCACCAGACTTCCTAAGCCTTTTTCTAATTAAGTTGTCTCCTGCCACCAGACTAGCATTCAGTGAATTTATACACATGTGGATCTTGACTGTATCTCTGCCAGTCAGTCATGATCTGTATGTTATTGACCCCAATATTTTGATTTTTTTCTATATTTTGATAATTTATTGTTTTACCTATTACATATAAGTAGGAGCTATAAGTAAAGGGAAACTGGAATTCTGTTGGGGAAACTTTTTTTTCTGCTTAATATTTAAGTATGGTAAATTATGAACATGTAATTGAATTTATAAGGCAAATGATCATGCTTCCTTTCTTTTTGTTATAGGAGAAAACTCAAAAGTACAAATGCCATTGAATTTATCTAAACAAGTGCCTTCCTCCTAAAAATTAATTTTTATCCCCAGTTGTAAGAATAATACATGCTCATTTAAGAAAACCTGGACATTTTCTTAATCTAGAAATAACAAATACATTTAGTCAAGTATATGCACATGTTTCATATCCACAGTCAATTGCCAACTGAAAGTATGTTTTTAAAAAACATATTTTTAAAAAGACATATTGTGTATATATTGAATTTACATTTTCTTGTAATTATTTCCTAGATAATACAATTTAACAGCTATTTACATAGTTTTTATATTATAGCAGTCATTAAATGTATATTAGTCATCATGGCTGACTAAAGGCAGCTGTGCTCAAGGAACACTGGGAAAAAGTGTACCTGGATGTGCAAATACTTAGAAAAAGGGGGCAAACAAAGACTCAAATATGGGAAAACCAACTTGAAGGAAAAGCCCAGATGAATGCCAATACCAGGAGTAATTAGAAAGGGAAGCTGAACAGCCTCTTGATCCTGGTACTGGTTATATCCCAAATCCAGGCAATATGACATATTGGGAGAGGATCTAACCCCCTGAAGGAAGAAGTTAAGTTGCTGTGATCAGCATCTAGGCTAGCAACCCCCTCTAGTAGCCATCTGACCCAACTCCCTTCTACTAGAAGAGGTATTCTGGTGATTGAGATATTTGTAGATCAGAACACTAGGGAAACTGAAAGGCAGAGAATAATTTAGAAAGCAGTAGTGTTTACCGAGTCTTGGGAGAGAAAGAACCAATGGCATGCTTCTGGTAAAATACCTGGAACTAGACTTAGAGAGCCATGGCTCAGTTAGTTGCAACAGTGGACAATGGTTGCAGTCAGTATGATCTGGGAGAGGAAAAATGACACTCAAGCACTTCCAAAGTAGGTACTCTTCCCTTGTTCCCTCAAACACTGATGATTTCTGTGCCCATAAAATATCCTGCCACTGCCCACCATTCAGATACAGTAAAACTTGGCAAAGTTTCTCCATTTTTGAATGTATAAGGGAAAGCACACTGGTTGAATTCTGACTGCAGTATAAATAAGACTGAGAGAACTCTTTACATTGTTCTTTTGCATATGTGTTTTTTTTTCTTTCTTCCTTTTCTGTGCCTTAGTTACTTTTGCATTGCTGAGAAAAAATACCCAACACATACAAGTTTAAGGAGGAAAAGTTTATTTTAGTTTATAGTTTGTAGAGGTTTTAGTTCATAGTTGGGTGACTCCAAGGCAGGGTAGTATGGCAGAGGAGAGACAGTCCGTGGCAAGGCAGGTAGAAAACAGAAAGTGGTGAACCTCCCTTTATCTTCATATTCCATCTAGGCTACTAGCCTATTTTGTCAGTGTCACCCACACCCAGGGGATATTTCCACACACCAATTCAGCTACTCCCAGAGCTATTGTAAACAAAACAGTAGACTAACTCAGTATCATACACCCTTAATCCAGTATCACACATCCACGATCTAGTTACTTCCCAAAAGCCCCAGTTATGAGTGCATGAGGCTTTGGGAGGGGCATCTATGTACGAGTCATAACAATATGTATGTACATATACATGAAAAGGATAACTAGAAAGAATTAATGGATTTAATTTAAACAGTATGTTTCATGCGCATTTAAGGTTAACTCATGTCAAAAATTGAGTGTAGAGGTTTCAAACACGTGCTATGTATCAGCATATTAATTGGTTCCAACATTCTCACAGTTTCCTTCAATCTACAGTTATAATTCCTCCTTCTTCCTTTTTCCACCCCTGAAAATAACTTCTCAAATTCCACCAGCAGTTCACCCCAAATGTAAAAGCAATATCAATAAAGGCCTTTCCTTTTTCTTACTTTCAATTGCTATTCTTTTTCTCCTTTCCTTTTCTATAAACTATTCTTTCTTTTCTTTTTTCTTCCTTTATCCTTTACATCTTAACCTACTTGTTGTCATTACTATGTCAAACTTTCTGGGTTGCGAAGTTGTTAAAGCAAGTTTTAAAATGCATGATTGATACATGGTTGGCTCTATCGATGTCAATATAACTGGTAGTAGTTCTCTTCTTGTAAGGAAGCAGTTGGAACTAATCCTATTATATTAAGTTGAAAACATGTATAAATACCAAAAAATAACCAAAGTTAAGTTCACATCACAGAGAAACATAAGCTAACTGAAGAGATTTCCATAATAGAGTTTTTCTACTTTAATCCTGAACCCTTAGCACAAAAACGATAGAAACATGAGAAAATGAGGCAACATCATACCACCGAAAAACTTTTAAGTCTCCCAAAGCTGATCTCATGTGCACTAAAATAGAAGTCACAAGCAAAGAACTAAAAAAATTGAATTGTTAAAATGCTTGAAGAAACTACAAAAGAAAAATAAATAAATCTATAAAATGTTCAATAAGCTTAAAAAGGATGAACATAGAGGATATAAATAATAAAATGTTCAGGTCCTTGTACTCATACAGATGGAGGAACTTGCCTCCTTACCCTGTGTGGATGGAGGCACCTGCCTACTTGGGCAGTGGGCCTGTGGACTCCATGTCCTGGCCATCACCATTAATCAACTCCAAGTCTTCTCTGTGTTTTGTTTCCCTTTGGCACTGAGCAGCAGAGATGTTGAACAAATGACAAACGTGATCTTGGATGATGCCAAAGCCCTGGAAGAGAAGGTAAGCCCCAGAGAGTTTGCAGCACCAGGGAGAAATAACAAGCCTGTCCAGCTGCTCTAGCCCCAAGAAAATCCCAGAGCTATTATAAACTACAAAAACAGCATGAGATTTTACCGTTAAAGTGAATCCTTCATAGCAGACCGCAGACCACAGCTAGAGAAGAAGCCCAGTGTATCAGCTGTCATTCTGCCAAGAGAGTGTTTAATCAGACTCCATTTTGAGAAGGGGTTAAGACTGAATCATACAACAGCTTCATTTCAGTTTCTAGTGTTACCCTCCCATAGCAACACAGTGAATGTAATAGATTAACTAATGGTCAATTTGTAACGCCCTGCTGAACTGAATTAGTGTACTGGATGCGAAAAGTGCACCTGAGCATTGTTGTCAA
>RJWT010005984.1:0-29975 GCA_004365215.1 Cuniculus paca | reverse complement strand
CACCTGGATGCAGATGTATTTTAAAACCATAATGCTTAGTAAAATAAATCAGACAGATGAGACTAAACATTCCATGATTTCTCTTATATGAGAAGCCCAATGAATAAATAATTTAAAAAGCAAGCTAATAGATATATAATCAGCAACATGGAGAAAGGCACTGTGCAGATGAGAAAGGGGTTTAGAGATGGATAAGAGAGAGGAGCAAAAGGATAATAAAAGGATCAAGGGGTAATGTGTATATGTACCAATTTTCCACAATGAATGTATTTGATGTTTTTCATAATCATATGCTAAAAAGGAGACTTAAAGGAAATCTAAAACAATACCAAGAATTCTTGACTTGATTATTAGTGGATTGGTATGATCACAGTTTTGATAATCCTATTAATTGTTTTTATTCTAAAGGAGATTATAATTTTAAAAAATCACTGTATATATTTGGTCACTTGTATACATATTCACATATGTCTAATAGTGATAATATTCTATAGGTAATGATGTGCAATCATTTTATTTGCTATCTTGTAAATTTTGTATACAAAAGAAAGTCTTAAATGGAAATACGCTATTAAAACTTTCTTTTAAAAATGTAATTTTCCTTTAATAAATTTCTCTGAAATTTCAGCAGTTTTATGTATGCAATGTAATATTAATAACTGATTCAAAACCAGGTTTGTACACTACTGATAATTTTTCTATTTAACCCATGCCATCATAAGTTGAAATCAGTAAACAAATGCATGACTTATCAAGGGATCAGGTAAATTGAATAACAGCCCTCAGTTTTCCCAGATGTCATGTCTAACACAGACCTGAAATGACATATTAACAATAATTGTTTAGGTTTTCTACTGAAACTATGGGCACTCTTCATTGTAATGTTGATAGTTAACCATTATTCCAGATTTTATTTTATTTTACTTTTTATTCCAGATTTTAAATCTTACACATAATGCTATGTATTTTTCTTACAATTATACCCAGAGTAACATATAGATTATTACATATTATATATATGTATGCATTTACTCTACATAGTAAATTTATATACATATGTATCAATTTCTTGGTATTTTTATATCACTGAAATCCATCTTCCATTGTTTCCAGACTCGCATTGCTCTGAGGTGTGCTGTGTGTAATTGTTCTCTCTCACTGATCCAGTAGGTCTTGCCAAACAGGGGACCCTGGCATTCATATTGTAGAACATTTTTTATTTTCCACTGGTATTTTGTTCCTGAATAATTTATTTTCTCAAAAGATCAGGCTATGTGAAAATGTTGTGCTTGTATCATAAGCTTATAGTCATCTATCACCATAGATAATGATATTAAAACAAATTGTTCCTGATGTTCGATGATCTTCTAAAATAGTTATAGTATCCTCTGTTATACTGGGGGTATGCTGTTGAGTTTTCAAAAGCTTGTGGAATAAGATATTATCGACAGTAAGTTTTAAGCAATGGACTTTATTTAGTTTGCAGTAATAGAATATGAAATCTATTCACATAAAAGTCTGCAATTAACTTTAAAATTTGGCACAAGATAAGCATTCAAGAATACGAACATCAGTGAGTTAGAATTCTTTATTAGATTAGCATTAAGGTACTTAAGCAATTTGTTTATGATGTGATTAAACCTGCCTTTAAATCTTACTTTCTGAAAGTGTGATTGAGAAGTGAGAGGTATTAGTGAGATAATGTGGACTATGACTCAATAATTTTTATTACTGACCCTTGTGTAGGTAAAAATACAAATTAGAGTAATCTAAAAATTTAATTTTAGACATGAGATCTAACTTAAAAGTATTGCAAAATGATTAATGTATATGCACTTTATCTTTTATTACAAAATATTTTTAAAACAATTGTAACTTTTGTGAGAAATTGAAAATGTAAAAACATCATGTTTTTGCACTATCATTATTTTTATATTCCAACAATATTTTAGCCTGTCACAGATTTCAACATATTTGGAATTTATTTTTTACCATTTGGTTTATATAAGTTGTTCAAAATAAAAATATGGAATGTATAGAGTTGTGCATCAACCTTATCTTTGTTCTTTCTCTCATAAATGTATTACTAGTTACCCATATAAGAGCCATCAGAAGCAGTCTAGATTTTCTTCCTCTTGCCTTCCACAACTAAGTCATGTTGTTTTTTATTATATGGTTCCAATCTTCTAATTTGTATTTGAAATCATTCTTTCTTTCTTCTCCTTGTCCCTGTCTGGCCAAATATTAACTATTTTCCTACTAGACAATGATGAGAGAATATGAATAAATGTTGGTACTTTGGGGTTATTCTTCTTTTAAGAAATTATCTTAACTGCCAGTAATATTATTCTAAAGTAGAAATCTAGTCAGCTACAACTCTTTCCTTAACTCTTTGTTACCAGAAAGTAAAGTAAATATCTCTTGTTTTGCAATTGAAGAATCTTTACTATTGGATCACAATTTACCTTTGTAGCATTAATCTTCAGCATTCCAGGCATTCTAGAATCTTCATTATTATATATATATATATTTTTTTTTTTTTTGCAGCACCGGGGATTGAACTCATGACCTTGTGCTTGCCAGGCAGGTGCTTAGGCTGCTGAGCTAAATTGCCAGCCCTTGTCTTTTTGAGACAGGGTCTCACTATGCTGTACAGGCTGGCCTTGAGCTCACTTTGTAGCCCAGGCTGGTCTCGAACTCACAACGATCTGCCTGTCTCAGCCTCCTGAGTGCTGGGATTACAGGCGTGAGCCACCATGCCTGGCTTAGAATCTTCATTATTATAACTAAATCCCAGGATGTTTCAACATTGGTATCTTGGTAACTGAATGTCTGTCTTAAATAAATCTTGCTTCTTCTCCACAGATGTAGTCATTCAATTCTATTTTCTGTAAAAATCTCATTGAAAACTTAGGATTTCTCCATATTCAGGGCCCCTAATTCTTTGTGGGGTATACATTCATATTAATCTTTGCATCTGTAATAAACTTCCTGACACATTGCATCTGTAATAAACTTTGTATCTGTAATAAACTTTCTATTGGTATTTTAGTTCATACTTGTTGGACAATGGAATAAGTAGCTGCATTTCACAGGCTATAAAAAGGAAGCATCAGTGGTTAAGTAATAAAAGCTAGCAATGTAGGGAAACATTTAAAAGAGAAGTATAATTATAGATACGGTGGATTGCTTTACCAAAATCAAAGGTTCTCACATTGACTGAGATAAAGGACTTGTTTTTCTTGAACCCATGCCTGGTGTGATTAGAGTAGGTAGATAGTGGGGAGAAATATGAGTCTAATGAAGAAGGAGGTTGACATATCAAGGGATAGTTTGAACATAAAGGCACACTCACTGGGGAGTCAGTGTATCTCTAGAACTGTCTAACCCTGCGAGAAATTAGCTAAGCCCCAAGATGTCAATACACACAAATAAAGAAAACAGATGTTTAAAAGAATTTTTAATAGGATAAAACTATATGAAATATGTTTCAAACAATTATGAAGAAACTGATAACAATAATCTTCAGCATTCCAAGTACTTTTTCCTTGCTTTAAAAAAAGAAAAAGGAAAAATCTTTATTTGCCACTCTTTGACTGTTAGGAACTTATGAAGTTTGTCAGTTAATACCTACAGCTGCAAGGAAACAGTTCTGAAAGCAGAGGCTTTGTTTGCAAACAGCTCAAATATCAAGATCTTATGATGGAAAAATTGAAAGCTTTCTCAGTAGAAAGCACAGCTAGAGCATGCGGCTTCAGCAGCAAGCAGCAGAGCAAGCACATTTCAACTGCAGAAAATAACTTTGGAGCATTCATCAGTGCTATCATGGCAAAGGTCTTGAGACCTGGGGAGACAGCATGGAGCATGACTAGATGAAGTTTTCAAAACTTTTGGGAATCTGAACAGTGTGCTTTCTATCAAATTACTGTGTTGTGTTATATCCACTTATGACTTGCTAAAAATAAAGATCAATAAGTTAAAAGTTTAAAACAAGGTAGGGTAAAAGATAGAAAAGTTTTTTCAGTCACTATAGTGGTACACCATTCATAAACTCTGTCTTCCCTGTAATACCATCTGTCATCTTTTGCACAGTTCATCAATTCTTTTTTTTTTTTTTTTTTTTGCTCAAGAACAAGCAGTTACCTGCCATTAACACTCCTATGAAGTGTTAGTGCCAGGAACCTCAAGCAGTTAACTGATGGATTCTTTCATGCTAATGTTGAAATGGGGGCTTGAATTAATGGTCACACAGGAAGCCAAGCTTCTTTACCCTAAAGGATGCTGTCTTAAGTTCTTAGAAGGTTTGGTTAGTGACAAAATTAAGTATGCTATTATTTTAAAAATAGTTCACCAATTCTGGAAATACGTTTCTGTTAAAAATTACATGAATGCACATTTTTAGTCCCTAAAGAAAATTAAATAGAAATTTGTAGCCAAGTTACTTTCTCAGCTGAGACAAAGAGAATTGTAAAACAAAACAAAAAAAAAGCCACTATGACTGGCTTTTGTATAATACACGGCATAGTTAGTAACTGTGAAGTCATGAAGTATTTCTTCTCCATTGATTCTTCTTTCTGGCTTGCTCTGAAAGAGCACACAGCATGCCTGGCCGCCCAATCCCTCTATTCAAGAGAAAGGATTTTAGGCTCCTGATGCCCTCTCTTTCCTTTTCTTTTTTGGCATTAGGAAGATCAAGTGACAGGGTACCACTACTACTACGTGATTGAAATGCTTTGACAATAGTGGCAAGATGAAAAGAAAAAGGTGGTATTTGTCAATCCCCTCTTTGATTATGTGGATTCAGGGGTATTTGACTGTCCTGTAATCATTCAGTAAAGAGTTCTTCTGAAAGAATGACAAATTTTCTACCAGCAATACGTAGGATCAAGAATGACATGAGGAGTGAGGGGGAATAGAAAAGTTAAATCATGATATCCGTCTTAAAAAGAGGAGTAAGGCTACCAACAGATTTATGATAAAATCTAATAGACTCATGAAAGTCTTAAAGTTCTTTCCAACTGATAACCTTTCAATAGGAATCATATTCTACTCTTATGTAGATGTAATTATATAAAGATTTAAAAGCAATTTCAAGAAACTATGAACTTCACCAAAACTATGAAATCCACCAAATTAATTTTCCATGTTATGAACAGATAAATCATATGTTTATAGTTAATGACTTCTTTAAAAACACAGGTGGCTCCACAGAAAATGGTAAAAGGAGTAAAAAAATGTAAATCATAATGACTGTTTTAATGGAAGAAATATATGCTAAAATAAAACCTTTTTCCATGCCCACTTTAAATTTCATAGTTATTGAGCACCTACTATGTGAAATATAGAGTATGGCTAAGCACACAGATCAATAGTATGCGTGCTCTTTGACATCAAAGTTGCTCTGAATCCTTCAGGATAAAGAAATCGAAACACTACCTTGCTAGAAGGGTGAAAATGCTATGAGTTCCATACTCCTCAAAGCAGAGAATTCAGAAAAGAATCTTGTAGATTAAATTCTAGCCCTGAATCTGCTGATCTCCATGGTGTTTCAGTATCCCAGTTGAATCTATTCCTTTATTTGCATGTCTACTGAAGTAAGTGCATTTAAATGAATTCTCACAAAAAATTTTCCAATGCCAGTCAGGAATTAGGTATGCAGTAAGAACTTAATATTTTACTGTATTTCTTGAACTGAAGTAAAATAGAGGATGTCTGTTTTTAAGAGAGTGTTAACAAGCAATTATGTTTTTTTTTTCTGTTCTTTTTAAATATCAGATTGACTCATAGCTGATGCTAAAATATGTAACTTATAATTGTTTCTTTCCTTCTCTCTCTGCCGGTCTCACAGAATTTAAAAAATGCTTTTTTGAAAGTTAACAATTCTGCTGAAATCACAGCCTGAATGCTGAAATTCTTGATTGGTATTTTTCTTTATCATTTTAAAAATTGTACTTTAGTAAAATTAACATTTTTCCCTGTGATGTATAACGTTGGACAGTTTCTTGTCAGTATAAGAAATAGTTCCTGGTGGTGCTGATGTATGATAATGGCCTAGATAGAGTAAGAGGTGAAGCAAAAACACACATGTGGTGTTCAGGAAGTGAAAAGAAAGAGGAAGGGATCAGGATCCTCCTACCTCCTGTAAGGAAGTACTCTCAATGATCTTTCATCAGGTTCTACTTCTTAAAAATGCTGCCTTCCAAAAATGCCAAGCTTTTAACACACATGCTGTTGGTCTGCAGTCAAGATCCAAACTATGGTATTCATTAACCACCATTACAATCAATATACAGAAGGGTTCTATCATTGTGAAAATCTGTCATGCTTTCCTTCATAGTCACACCTCTGCAACCTATAGTTTCATGTAATCACTGGTCTGTTCACTATCATGATGATATTGACTTCTGCAGTGTGTCAGAAAAATGAAACTCTACAGTATATAACACTTTGAAACTTTTTTAAGTGCAGCATATCATCTTTGAGAATCACTAAAGGTGTATATATCCATAGTCCTTTCCTTTTTGTTACTAAGTAGTATTTCATGGAATGAATACATCATAGTATATGTGCTTCCATTTTACCTACTGAAGGATATTTGAGTCTTTTCAGTTAAGAGTGTTTATCTGTAGAGTGATTTTAAACATTAATAAATATGTTTCAGTGTGAACATAAGTTTTCAACTATCATGAGAAAATAGGAGTCAGACTGATAGTTACATAACTGTTGGACTTTTAAAGAAATTGTCCCATAGCTTCATTTTAAAATTCATTCCTGTGTTGCTGTTAGATACGTGTATTTAACAGGGAATTTAATTGGGTTTAGCAACTTCATCTCCAGAGTTTTTCCAAAATAAGGAGCAAAATCCAATTCACAATTAAAAAGACTGGAAAATTCAGATGGACTTCAAGTTTTGGGGGAAACTGTATTTCTTAAAATTAAGTGATGAAGATCGTTACCCTAATGCTGGGTGTGGTGGCACACTCCTGTAACCCCAGCACTCAGAAGGCTGAGGCAGGAATGATTTCTTTAAAGGACACTCTAATGTAAAGTAGAAGAGAAAAACGTTTGTATGTTGACTCTAATCTAAAATAAACCTTTCTCATTTATACATGTAGGAGCATCCTACATGTAGAAAACAAAATAGGTAAGAAGAATCATATAAATGAGTTGACTTTTATGAACTTCTTATTTAGTATATAAGCAGAAAGTTGTCATTGATGACCCAACACCTTTTTATTAGTTAGTTTGAAGAGTGCTTAAAGATGATAGAAAATATTGCATCCATCAATTGCATACCATCAATTGTTGGTGAAAATGAAAAAAAAATGAAGAAGAAATGATTTTTTTTGTCCTGTATTTTATGATTCATAAATTTAACTGAACTAAATAGTCCAAGGATATGTGAAAAATACTGCTGTCCTGGACAGTTGACTATGTTTACTGCTGTCTTTTGATAATGCTATTTTTCATTTTAGCTAAGTCAGCTTTTCATAGGCCTACATGTATTCCCAAACATCTACCTGTCATCACAAAACAGTGAAACACTCAAATGCTATATTTGCTCTGCTTGTTGAGCAACGCTTGAGTTATCTTGTTTGGTAGGGTAGTTTTAGAGTTTGCGTATGTGTGCGTGCATGTGTACATGTTTGTTAAGCTTATTTCAGTAAAACTAAGAATCAGGCTGTTGCTTCACTTTTGAAATATAAACCATTCATCTAAAAAAGTGGAGAGCCGTGAAGGATATTGTAGGCAATTCTTGCTGCTTAACGGAAAAATACCCTGTTTCCTCTTTTCAATGAGACCCCCTGACCATCTCCAGTGTGTGCTTCTTAATGCAATGAATTAGGTCTTCTGGCTGTTTTAATGGAAGCCCATTACTTTCTCAGTACAAACATCTTTTTATTTCACAAGGCCATGTGCTAACTGCTTATAACTTTATTAATTCTTATACCCTTAAATTCCATGGCTGTTTAAAAATGTGGAACAACAATTCCAGGTTTTCTCTGTAGAAAAATAAAGGAATTTCTTTAGCTGTGAATTGGAACATGCTAATGCTCCTAGAAGTTTCTTCACAGGTTATCATCTATGTCTTTTGTCCTTGAGCCCTGGTCCATATGAAACATATATTTTATATTAGTAATGTGCTGTCTTTTGCATATTTATGAAGTAGAAAATCTTGTGGTCAGATTTTCTAATGTTCAAAGATCAATTCAAGGGTCTTTCCTGTAGAGTCCTACAGGAAATCACTGAATGTGTAGAAGTTCATAATAAATACTGTTATGCCACATAATTCATTTTTCTTCCTTTGTCTATCATATATCTCATCTTAAATCTCTGGGTTAAAATGTTGTCTGTTAATGCTAAATTTGCTAACTGAAAATTCCTTAAGCTGGAGATCACAAGTAGGTGGTAAGATTCATGATTTACTTATGATTGCTTGGAGTGCTGTGTTTATAAAGATTTGGAGGCCACATATGGCTCTAAAGGGGAAAATGTAGAAATAATGGCCATTTAGAGGGAGTTTGGATATTTATAGGGAGGTTTCAGAAAGAAAAACAATGCCTTTAGATTTAACAAATAATTGCAGAGATAAATTTCATTTTGTTTTGTTTATTTCTAAAGAATGCTAGGTGATATTGGGCCTGCTTAGAGGGATGGAGCCTATGCAAAAGGAAACTACCTTTTCTGTGTACTGATAAACTACCTTTTTCCTCTTCTTTAACAACTATATTTCAAGAATACTTTTCTTTGTCGAGAAACCTTACCCTCCAGCGCCTATCATACACGTAGTTTTCAATTTACTCACTGTTTTCTCTCAAATCAGAAAGTTGAGTACTGAGGTTCTACAATATTGGTTCTGATACACACCCTAAGTTCTAATAAGTAAAATTTGGAAAACTGAATGATTTACCTCCCTTCTTAAGGACTTTAGTCCTTAATATTAACATCTTGTTTTTTGGGGAGCTCTTTAGGACATAGGACTCCCTTGATGATACAGACAAGAACAGTTAGCAGCTTTTACTTAAAATATTACTTTGAAAAGCCACAGGATCTCTTTCATTTTTCAAATAATGAACAATTTACACTTCCATTAAAATATCTGATGATAAAATGCCCAGGGGTGCCTTTCAAAATTTGACATCAAAAGCATATTACTTTAATTTGACATAATTGGTTTTTATTCATCTATTTAGAGATGTCTGATGCTATTGCTATTTTTAATAAAAGACAAGTATAAAATTAATGCATTGAAAATTTAATTGGAGAGCTTTTATATAAACACAAACCAAATTGTATCTACCTGCTAGATTAATCTATAAGTAAAAGTATGATTATTTTATAATTTATTCTTTGTATTTTTATTATACAAATGCCCTTTTATCCCTAGTTTACATGCACCCGTTAAGGTGAGAAAATATTCCTTACATTCCTCACACTGTAAAAATTCATAGATTTTAAATTTTATTCTCATTTTAAAAGGACTTTATTAAGTTTGGTTGATTTGTTGCTTTGAGAAGAAAAAATAATAATTTTACTTATTTTTTGAACTTTTAAGCCTCAACTTTCTCAGACTCCTGATTTGAAATCATCATGGATACAGCTCTAAGAAATATTTTAAATGTCTAAATTTTTAAAGAACTATTAAAAATTTCCTCCTTTGTTTTTTTTTCTCATATACAGGGAGAAGGGAAAATTTAGACAGAGGAGAAAAATGGATTAAAGCATTTGATTTTTTTAGAGCCTTGGTTATTTATAAAAGAAACTCCATGATTCAAATCTTTGTAATGCTTCTCTCTAGCTCTCTCTCTCTCTCTCTGTCTCTCTCTCTCTCCCTCTCCCTCTGTTCCTTCCTCCCCCTCCTCCTTCTTCTTTCCCACTTCAGGTAGGTCTTAATGAGGGGATCAAAAAAGAAGGAAGAGAATGTACTTTTCTATGGAGTTCCTACGGAGTATTTAAATCCTATGATGAAGCTATCGAAGAAAAAAGCAAACTGTTGCTCCACATCGTATTACTGGCAAACCAAAACAGTTTTTCTTATGTTTCCAACAGCTTACATTAATCAAAAACAATAAAATAAAAGTATTAAAGAGCATTCATTCTTTTTCCTCAGTCAGTCATTTACTCATAAAGCAAATATCTAATGAATTTTCAATGAACCCTGCTGTAAACATTCTCTCTTAATCAGGGACTATGAAGAATATAGATCTGCTCCCAAATAGTTTATAAAATTCTCCATTAGAATCCACAGGAGAGTGGTTTCAGAACTTTGTTTACAAACCAAAATCCATGAGTCCTCAAATTGGTTACACACAGTGGAGTAGTGTACACATACACATCTTCCTGTACACTTTAAACAATTTCTACATGATACAATAACAAGTACAATGTGAATATTCTATATATACTTGTTATATCGAATTGTTTAAATAGTAGTGACAAGGAAAGCAGCCATACATGTTCACTATGAAAGCACTTTTTACGAATATTTTGATCTATGGATGGTTCAATCTGTGGATGTAGAACCAATGGAAGTCCATCAGTAAGCTTAAGTAAGAAAGACACAGATTAAGCACAAAACTATCCAACCCCAAAACAATTATCCTATCACAGAAAAGAAGAGTAGAATGAATCAATAAAAATGAGTCAGGATTAAAATTGAAAGCTGTGTAAGCTTGTGACCCAGCACTCTGGGAGGCTGATAAATGAGAATTGGAAGTTTAAGCCCAGCTTAGGCAACTTAACAAATGGGTGAGTACTTGTCTCCAAATAAATAAATAAATAACAACTTTGGATATATTTCATTGCAAGAGCCTTGGGTTAAATCTCCTAGTGTAACAGAGGAGAAAAATTGGAACCAGGAATTTGGATAACATTGACATAACTAAATTCATTACAAATAATTTCATCAATTCAAAGAATTATACGAAACATGTGGATTAAAATTTTTAACCTTAAATTTATAATTTCATCAATTTTTGTTATAAGAATAGATATAATGTTTGTATATTTATGGACAGATATAGTTATCAAAAGTTTCTCTGGTAAAAATACACATAGTCCATAATGCACACAAAATAATTTTGTTATATTTTTTACTGCAATTCTACATAACCACTTGATTATTTCAGACTGCTTTTATTGATTTTCTTCTGACCTTTCATTGTAGCTAAACTATGGATGTAGGTAACAAATGAATACAGTTTTAACAAAAATATTGGTTGATATTTTCATTTATATTTGTAAGACAAAATTGAAATGAGGAAAATACATGCTGTTAATTTTCCAAAGGTAGCAATTTCTTTGCTGAATTAGATAATACTTTTAAAATAGTAGAAGGATATTTTACCCAATTGTTACACTTTTCACAAGTTAATAACTATTGAGATAATTAACTTTGATTGAATTTTAAATTTTATACTTTTATAAAAATGTCAGATTATCAAGTAAATAATAAACACAGCCCTAATTTGTATCACTTGACATTTTCCAGGGAGCAAATTTTTCCACAATGGATGATTTTAAACCAACAATGATGTCTCGGTCACTTTTCTCTCATTGCTAGGGTAAAACACCTGATACCCAAAGTGAAGCAAGGAAAAGTTTATTTAGCTTACAGTTTCTGGAGGTTCCAGTCCATAATCAGCTGGCTCCAAGGCAGGGTGGCATGGCACAGGGACAGCACTTCAAGGTAGCAACCAGAGAAAAGGGGGAAAACAAACCTCTTCTTCTCCCTTATATGGTACACAGGCCCCCCCACCCCTTTACAGGGAGGGTGTAGCACTCACAAAATCTACTTGCCTTCCTTTGCACAGGATGAGGATGTTTACAAAGTAAGAACCCTGGCTCCCTACTGAGTGTCTCAGTTAAACTTCTGCACTTCTCAAGTTGACACAATGTATCAACCATAACAATCCACCCCTTGTTAACTTGGCCACCAGACATATTTCTTTAAATCAACCTCCTGATACCAAGACATGCTAATTCTTACCATTTTGTAACTTGAACATTATAACACAGCTTAAAAAATTTTAAGAACCAGCAGTAAGTCTATCAGCATTGTATTACATTAGAAACATAACATTTTGTCCTTGGTCTTCCTAAGACTCATGTACATCCCTTTATGCAAAAGGTGTTTAGTCCATCTGCAAGAGTTGCTAAAGTCCTAAAAGTTTCAGCATTGCTGAAAAGTTCAAGTCCCAAGTCCCAAGTCTCCTCCAAGCTGTAAGGCAAACCTTAGCTGCAAGCCCCTGTACAAATGGAAACAAAGTTAAACACTTCCAACATGCAATGGCACAAGATAAAAGTTTTCATTCCAAAAGTTACAAACAGGAAAGTACAAAGGATTTGGACAAAAGCAAGTCCAAAACCCAGCAGGGCAAATGTTAAGTCCTATAGTTGCTTGTCCAGCCTCTGAAACAATCTGTGGCAAACTGTGAGCTCCAAAGGGCTTGTGTGGTTCCACCCCTATGGCACTTCCAGGAGTTTCAGCTCCTACAGCTTCTCTCTTAGGCAGGATTTGCTCCCTCATTGCAGGTTTCCTTAGATGATCTGCATTCCTGGCTTTTCCAAATTTCTGGGGTCTCCACTGCATCTTTGGGCTCATCCTCACACGTTGCCCTCTCAGGGGCACACAGCCTGGCCTCCCAGGCCTTCTGAAATTGGGGTGGAAACCTTCTTAACTTCAGAGCTTGTACATTCTGCATGCATCTAAAACCAGCACCATGTGGATGATGCCAAGGTCTGCTGCTAGGTGGAGCAGTAGCCAGACTTTTCTCTCTCTTGGCTGTAGGGTTCAAGTGCCTAGACTGCTGGACACTGTGAACCTGAATGAGAGAAACAGATTCTCTATGTTGCTGCCATTCTAGAACCTCTTGGTGCTTCCATCGCCATTCTGGAACATGGTACTCTGAGGCTTTTTCCTCAAAACAAAGTCTTTCACCTTTGCAGTTTGGAAGCCACAAAGGTTTGAGACTTGCTGCTTTTTGTACCGCCTTCAGGCCATCGTTTCTATTTTTCTGTTCCTTCTCAGCAATCAAGGTCTCAGCCCTATCTTTACAGTCCACAGTTTTATGGGAGCTTCCTTTCTGGCCAAACTCACAACATTTTAAATCATTCTGCTGGGCTCTTTGCTCTTGATTTGTAACATAAATCTGGCTAAAAACCCCCAACAATAGCCATGCCACTGCCTCAACATTTAACTGCCTTGAAATTTCTTCTGCTAGTTTAATCAGTCCACTGCCTTTAATCTCTGTCTCAGGCAAAGTCTCTGGAAATGAGCAAAATACAGACAAACTTTCTGCCAAGCCAAAGCACACATGGCCTGGAGCCCAACACCCAATGCAGTCCTTCTTCCCAGCAGAAATCTCTAGTGCCTGGTCTTTACTGGCAGGCTTTCTATTAGCCTTCTTGTCTCCTGAGTTTTGACCAGAATCTCCCCTACAGAACAGCCTAAACTTTTCCAGGGCTGCTCTTTCAGGTGACATCTCCGAACCTTTCCAAACTCTTCCCATAAGGCATTTCCACAAACCACATGAGCAGGTACAGTGACTGCAACAACCCCACTCCAGTGGTACCAAATTCTGTCTTGTTTACTTTCCTCTCATTGCTGGGACAAAACACCTGACACCCAAAGTGAAGCAAGGAAAGGTTTATTTAGCTTACAGTTTCTGGAGGTTTCAGTCCATAATCAGCTGTTTCCAGGACAGGGTGGAATGGCACAGGGGCAACACTTCAAGGTAGCAACCAGAGAAAAGGGGAAAAATAAGCCTCTTCTCCTCCCTTATATAGTACACAGGCCACCCCCCTCCCCTTTACAGGGAGGGTGCAGCACTCACAAAATCTCCTTGTCCTCTTTTGCACAGGATGAGAATATTTACAAAGTAAGAACCCTGGCTCCCTGCTGAGTGTCTCAGTTAAACTTCTAAACTTCTCAACTTCTCAAATTGACACAATGTATCAAACATAAAAATGTTTTTCCTAGACAATGGGGTTGAGAAAAAGTGCATAGCAGCTGTATTTTATGTCATATTTATACACTACATATGCAATAGCCAGAAATAAACTCATAGACTTAGGTAAAAGCAAAACATAGTAAAATTATTAGGAATTGACATGTTTTGAAATTGTGTTCATTTAACTTACTGAATTATTTTGTATTAGGTCTAAATATTCCCCAAATATCTCTTGTTTAGAGGTTGGGCTTTGGAAAGAGATTGGATCATAGGGCACTATAATCATCAGAGGATTAATACATTACTGAGTTCATTGCTGACTGTGTTGTTAGGAGTTAAGAGTTGGTTGGAGGAAGAGAGTTATTAGTGACATACCTGTCTTGGTTACATTCTCTTGTTGCTGGGACAAAACACCTGACACCCAAAATGAAGCAAGGAAAGGTTTATTTAGCTTACAGTTTCTGGAGATTTCAGTCCATAATCAGCTGGCTCCAAGGCAGGGTAGCATGGCACTGGCACAAGACTTCAAGGCAGCAGCCAGAGCAAAAGGGTGACAAAAACAAGCCTCTTCTCTTCCCTTGAAATGTACACAGGTCACCACCACCACCCCTTCAGGGTGGGTGTAGCACTTCCAAAATCTTCTTGTCCTCCTTTGCACAGGATGAGGATATTTACAAAGTAAGAAACCTGGCTCCCTACTGAGTCTCTCAGTTAAACTTCTAAACTCCTCAAGTTGACACAATGTATCAACCATAACATGACCTAAAATGGTTCATTGTTGCCTCTGACCCCAGCCCCCATTGCACTTCCTGGCTGCCTAGAGTTGAGCAGCTTTCCTTTACCTTCTCCCTTAGGCAAGCCATTCCTGCTACGGAGCCAACTAACCATGGACTGAGCTCCCTGAAAGTATGAGCCAAACTAACCTCTCTTCATTTAGGTCATAGGAACTAGGTGTTTTGTACCAGCAGTGGGGAAGATGATTAATATGCAAATGCTCATTCCTAAATATTGGTAGTCAACAGGTTGTAGCACACCACTGATGGATATCTAGGAAAAAAAAAAAAGTAAATCTCATCACTGCATGACTCAGTTCTGAATTCAAGTTTTTATTACATTCAGGTTTCTATGGTGTCCTTAGAGTTGATTTGTTTAGAACGTAGGAAGTATGTTCATAGATCCAGGAAGAACAAAATGATTTAGGTTTACAGAGGGACTTTGGTACAAGGTACTGCTGTATTGGCTATCTTTACTCTTCTTGGAACAAAATACCTGATGTGTGTAATTTAAAAGAAGAGAGGTTTAATGTGGGTCATGTCTTCAGGGGTTTCATTCTTTCATTGGCTGGTTCCAGAAACTCATGTCACTCAGGAATCATACAGGAAAAGAATGCCAAAGAGGAAGGGGCCAGAGACAGGTTATATTTTCCAAGGTCGTGCCCCCACGTCCCACCCAGGAAAACCAAACATATGCTTCACTAATCTTCTAAACCAATCTTCAACTCAATCATGTTAACAAGATTGAGCATTAAATTCCATCCCTTGTCAAATTGGCATACAAACATCCTTAAACTATATTTGCTCTCTAAGGAAAGACAATGACCATGTCATAATTCTTCCCTGCATGATGTAACTATCCTGTATACAATTGAGGATTAGTAAATCCCTTTCCCAAAGCATCAAGAAGTTTCAGCATAGCTCAAAAGTTCAGTCCCTTTTCTGAAACTCAAGACAACCATTAGCTCTAAACTCCTATAAAAATCAAAACAAGTTATATGGTTTCAATATACAACAAAATAAGGTAAACATTTACATTCCAAAATAGAGGAAAAGGGAAATAGAAAAGAATAGCAAAAAACAAGACTAAAATCTAGGCAAAGCAGTAAATCCTTAAGCTCTGTTTCTGGCATCTTAGATACGTGGTGTCGTGATGTAGACTTTAAAAAGCTTGGGCCATTCTACCTATCTTTGCTGATTGCAGTACACATTGCTTCTCTCTTGGCCTAGTTCTGCTTGCTGTGTGCAGCTTTCCTCATTAGATATTCCATGTCCTTTGCATAGAGAATTGCAAAGATCTCAATTGTAGCTTTAATGTCAGTTTTATAGTTTCACATATATCTTCTCTAGCAATGCTGGCAGGGACTCTGACCCTGTCATACAGTTTTCCCTACCCTCACAGCCTTTCCTCTGCAATCTGGTTGGAGACCTCCATGACTCCAAAACTCTTACATTCTTCATGCTTGCATGACCAGTATCACATAAATGTGACCTAAGTCACCTGGCAGCTCAAGCAATAGCCTGGTCTTGAACCATGGTTTTAGTGGCTGCTTAGTATCTACATGAGTGGGTATGGTGAAATTAATCCAAGGAAACCAATTCTCTAGTCAGCCCTTCCAGAGACAGAGTTCCTGTTCAAATTAAAAGTTTACATTTTTCTATAATTGAACCTGAAATTCATGGAATTTTGCTAACTTCTGATAGACCCTCAAGATATCTTTCTTTTTTATGTTGGTTGAAAGTACTTGGTTTCTTTTTAATAGCACTAATCTCTTCATCAACTATATCTTTTTTTACTCCAATTGTATTTATTCTTTTTTAGCAAAACTGTAAGTTTCAGAAAATCTTTCTGATATGTTTTGCTGCTAATTCTCATTATAAATCTGACTAAAAACATACAATCATTTCTATGTGACAGACTCAATAGGGATGCTATGAAGTTTCCTCTGCCAAGTCAATTAGGCCATCATCCTTAAAGTCAGGTTAACACAGTTTCATGGTATGGACAAAATGCAAACATACTGTTTACTACAGAGTAACACGAATGGCATCTTTTCCAAATTCCCACAGAGTCCCCATTTTCAACTGAAAACTCATGAAACTGGCCTTACTGTTCATATTCTTATCCATCTGATTTGAGACCTAAGCAGAATCACCTATTAAGCCTTGCTTACATACAAGATTTTTCTCTAACCCACTTCTTGTTAACATCCAAGGTTTTTCTCTAACCTACTTCTCCAAAGTTTCCAAAGTCCTTTTGTACACTAATTCCAAAGGCTTCTAAACTACATGGTCTTGATTAGTCACATCAAAGACCTAACTTCTCTGGTACTGATTTTCTGTATTGGTCATAATTTCCATTGGTGACATAAAATACCTGCTACTCAACAGACTCAACTTGTTTTTTTCATTATTCTCACTGCTTTCATTGTTTTATTAATTAAGTTTATTAGTTCAATTTATATATACCTATATATATATGTATATATAATGATATATCTATATATAATGATAACATGCATTGTAGGAAATTTTTACCTTTATATGACTTATCCAGATTCCTCTTTTTCCTCATTCCCTTCATTTCTTTTCAGTCCCTCTTCCCCTCCTTATTTATGAAAGTTTTACTTTCTTTATCCTTCTTTTCTTTATTCTTTTTTTCTCATTCTTCCTTTTCCTCTTTCTCCTCCCTAGCTCCCCTTCCTGTTTGAACAACTTCTTCCTATTTCATAATATCTACCATTTATTCTGGTCCTTATTTACACTTTTGGCTTCTCACACTATAGAGTCAATGTAATATTTCTAAAATTTTTATTTTAAAGAAGTAAGGAGAAAAAAAAGAAAAAAAAAGAAAGATAAACATAACAATGAAACCAAGATTCAAAACAGGTTAGCCGAATCATTACAATAGTTGATATATCATGTATTATCTATGTAATTGTTGTTCAGAGTATAAAATATAAGCATAATATCTTGTCTTAATAGCATTAGCACAAAACATTCTTTTTAAGGAACTAAAAGAAGCTAGCTGTATAACTATCTTAACTATCTTGTATATACATGTATTTTTTCTCTTTTCCCGTTCTTCCTTTTCCCTTTCCCCCAGCACAGTTTGTCTTTTGTTTTCAATAGTTTCATCTCAATTGAAATGCAATGTTTGCACGTCTATGTCTCATTTATTTCACTTAAGAGCATGGTCTCATGATCTATACATTTACCTATAAAAGTGCAGTTTAACCTTCTTTATGACATAGTAGTACTCCATTGTAATAACCAACCCCCCACATCTTCTTTATCCATTCATCAGTTGATGGGCATTTGTACTGTTTCCAAGATTTAGCTATTACAAACTGTGCTGCTATAAACATGGATGTGCATATATTGCTGTGGTATGATGCTTTTAATCCTTTCAGGACAAAATCAAGAAGTAAAATAGTTGAGCTAAATGTGACCTCTAGTCCTAGTTTTTTGAGGACTCACACTGATTTTCACAGTGGTTGTACCAGTCTATACTCTTGTAACAGTTTAAAAGAGTTCCTTTCCCCCCATAGCCTCACTAGCATTTGTTTTTGGTTGATTTCATGATATTAGGCATTCTGTCTCAAATGAGATGAAATATCAGCTTAGTTTTAATTTGTATGTCTTGAATGACCAGTGATGTTGAATATTTTTTTATGTTTATTTGCAATTTATACTTCTACATCTGAGAAGTGTCTATTCATTCCAAATGCCCATATTTGGATTGGGTCTTTAAATTTGGGGGGGGTCTGATGTTTTTGAGTTATTTATAAATTCTAGGTATTAATCCTTTGCCTGAGGAACAGCTGGTGAAATTTTTTTCCCAGTCTATTGTCTCTTCAGTCTGTTAGTCATTTTTATTGCTGTGAAAAATGTTGTTAATAGAATGAGATCTCAATTGTTGATTCTTTGTGATAGTTCCTGCAGGATTGGAGTTTTGGTCATAAGGTCTCTTTATATAGTCTACACCAATATGTTCAAGAAGTCTACTTACCCTATTTTCCAGCACATTTAGTGGTTCCTGTTTTAATATTTAGACATTTGATCCATTTTGATTTTAGTTTAGTGAATTGTGAAACATATGGGTCTAATTTTAATCTTTAGCATGAGGAAAATCAGTCTTTTCAGCACCATTTACTTACAAGTCTTTCTTCCAGTGAATGCATTTAGCCCTTTTGTCAAAGATAAGGTAGCTGAGTACATTTGGATTTGTTTCTTCATTTTCTATTCTGTTCCATTGATCCTTGGGTTTGTTTTTCCAATACCATGCTGTTTTTATCACAGTAGCTCTGTAGTATACTTTCAAGTTAGGGATTCTGATATCCCCTGCCTTGCCTATGTTGTCCAGAATTATTTTTGCTATGCTAGGTCTCTTCTAGTTCCAAATGAATTTTAGGAATTTTTTTCTCTAGTTCAGTAATGTATGCTAATGGTATTTTGATTGTGATTGCATTAAATCTGTACAACAATTTTGGGAGTATGACCATTTCCCTCTAAAATCAGGAACAAGACAAGGTTGTCCACTCTCACCACTCCTACTCAATATAGTTCTGGAAATACTAGCCACAGCAATTAAACAAGAGAAAACTAAAAAGGAATAAAGACAGGAAGGGATGAATAAAATTATCATTATTTGCAGATGACATGATACTCTACATAGAAGACCCAAGAACCTCCAACAAAAGATTTCTAAACTTAATAACCAAATTCACCCACAAAGCTGAACACAAAGTCAATACTCAAAAATCAGTATTATTCCTGTCCACAAATAGCAAACTCACCAAGAGATACAATCTTTTGTGTAAATTATACATAGAAAAACTAAGACTGTTATAAAATAAATTACTGCGTAAAATATTTTAAACAATTGCTGTCTTCCAGACTCTGAAGAATTAAAACTTTCATTTTAATGTTATATGGAGAATTACTTTATCTCATATAAAGACACATTTTATGTTACATTTAAAATGTTTTTTATACCTATGGAACATTTATTTTCAATTCTATTTTTAAATTAAAAATAATACTATTCATAATCTTTTCAAAATATCCAGAGGCCTGGGAATAGTTGAAGCAGGATAACATTCTTTTGTATTTGTAAGTTTATACTGTTTCTTACATGCCATTAGTTTACTGCTGAATAAAACTGCACATGGAAGTAACAAACAAAGGAAAAGAATCAGGGAATGAAAAAAGAAGAGAGAATTCTTTCACATTGTGTTCCTTTTCCATAGTTGAAGGAACAGTTTATTAAATCAGAGCTATTTAATTCCTAAGTGTAGAGTCAACATAATTAAGCAAATAATATCATATTGTAATATAGTGCAAACTAGAAACTGAAATTGCTTTCTAAATTGTATGTCCGGCTCTACATGTGCAGCATAGGCTCCTGTATAAAACATGTAAGTTTAGGACAGATTTTGAATACATTAATATTATTTTCATTAAGTTAACATATCCATTGTTCCTGCAGTCCTTTTCCCTAGAAAATCCTAAACTATATTATCTATCTATCTATCATCTTTCATTTGTTCATCTATTAATCTATCATTCTATGGAACTGAGATTCAATTACTTGCCACTGTCTTTCATCCTTTTTGTCTGTCTTCTCTCTACTTCTTTGTTTCTTTATTCTGGTTCTTACTATATCTGCTTCTAAAACAAAATCTTCTTTGCCTCATCTGCAAGAGGAACAAACGACTGCTTCTCAGTTGAGTAAGATTTTTTACTGACTGAAGAATTATAAACACTATGCTGAGGCATACATGTGTGGGAAATTGATTCGGTTTGTTCATAACCTAAACCCCTTTACACATGAGACCTCTACAAAGAGAGTCAACATAGCAAATCTGAAGTTTATTGAGTGTTTTTTTTTTCTGTGCCAAGTTCTCTACTAGGTATTATCTCACATAATCTGCACAGCAGGAACATACAAGCTCATGACTGTTATTATCTATGAGAAAAAAGGTCCAGAGAGAGTAAATAATTTGCCTAAAGTCACAGATTAAGTGTAGGACTAAACTCAGTTGGGTTATAGGCATTCTGCATTTTATTGAACTCAGAGGTCTTTTAGTTTTCTGTATATGCAAAATTTCATGCTTTAATTCAATAACTTTTTTTTTGTTCAACATGTTTTATCACTTTACTTGTGCAAGCAGTAAATTCTTATGATTTAATTCATATGTGTGTTTTATAAAAAACATCCAAGAACATGCAAATTTATTTTCAGCTTAATCTTTTCAGGGGAGCACTGGAATATTTTATCTATGCACTTATTTGTTTTAGGACGTGTTTGCTGCGCTAATGGTACATTCACTATGGGGAGTTGGTACATGCACATAACACTCCTTAACTTTTTACTTTCCACTCCTGTTCTTTCCCTCCCCTACCCCTCCATCTCTTGGTTTGCTTATGCGATTTGTTGGCACACCTTGCAGTTCAAATACCAAAAATAACAGGGTCCATGTAATGTGTGCATTTATTGATCACACAGGAATCTATGAACTTACATCATGAATAAGGAAGAAATAACCTTCAGTGTAGATGATGTGACTATATATAGTATTTGATTAAGTAAAGTAGTATCACCAAATGTAGTGCCAATATATATTGTCCGATAAGGTTAGAACACTTAGATTAAACAAAAAAAAAAAAAACAAAATTGGGTGATTTTGAAAAGATTCATTTGATTTCATTTAGGACTTTTACCAAAGACTTTTCTAGCTTCAGGATCATTTCTGCTCACGGTCAGCATATTTACATGGCCACTTCAGCAAAATTTTAAATCGCTATAGGCCACAGACCCCTGGATCCCTTGAGACTTGCTGAAGTTACAAACATTACATTCAAAAAAGTGGGGGTTCTTGAGTAATCTGCATTGTAATACTAAAATTGTTAAATCAGTCACTAATATAATTGTATAATATGAGATATAATAGTAACTGGTTTCTTTCAGTTGTTAATCAAAATGTGAATAGAATTTCCTTATAATTTATTTATTTAAACTACTGAGCATTCCTTTTTGATTATCTAAAAATATGTTTTTTAGTATCCATCACAGATAAACATGTTTTAATCTGTGTAAGTTGAGATATACTCAATTTTTAGGACTTAATGAAGACATTTTCTAGAGATGTACGTAATGAAGTTAGTTTTAGGGCCTGAAGTCCTCCAAGAAAGTAAATTCATACATACATCTTTTTAAGAGTAGGATATTTAAGAAACCCTGATATTTCATGTAAGATTATTGCTATGAGTTTTTTTCTTATTACTTATTTCAACACGAAGTAAACTTCCTGTGTCACTTCATCTTGAATTCATTTTATTTAAAATTGTGCTTTTGTTGAAATTTTATAACATAATTCTCTTCTAGAATAAAATCAGTTTCTAAGCTTTTTAATCACTTATTAACATGTACATGTCGTTATGACTTCCTATTTTGTGTGTATGAAAGAGATATTTACAAAATTCTTTAAGCGCTGTTCAGTTCATAGGTTTGAAAATATTGGCATATGCATTTCTGTAAACACTTATTAGAGTGTGAATGTACAAAATACAAGACTTCTCAAAGGTCAAAACATGTTTCATCAGTGTCAAATGGGAGAATTACATGAGATGAGCTGGGCTATATAGTCAATATATCTGTTGGCTTCATATTTTTATTTTCTTTCATTGTTTGGTAATCTTTTTATTTCATTTTGGGCTTTTCATATGTATATTCTCTATTTGAGAAACTCATTGTTAAAGCCTATTTCTGCAGCTATTTTCTCAATTGCTTGTCCGAATTGCATATTTTCTTCTTGGAAATTTTATTGCAGACAATCTCTGATTTTAATTAAATGTTGTTTCCAGCCTTATTTATAATTTTCCTTTCAAATGACAGAATTGTAATTATCATGCCTATGTAAAGGACTTCCTCCTGAATTGCAATTTTTAGATGTAGAAAAAACTCAGATATATTATGTTTCTCTGAAAAGAAATACTTCTTGTGTTACAGTTCACTCATTCTTATAGGAGGAAAATCTAATTAAGCTGATATTGCTATCTCCAAACCAAATGTAGATTAAAATGCATCATTCCTATACTTCATTACATAAGAGACCAAGATTCATTGCACAATGTTCTTTTTACATTTCATGTGCTTAGAATTAATATATAGTTACAAGTAAGAACGTGGCTTACAAACCAAGACTAAGAAAGTAAATTTTAGTGTTTTCTCCTTATATAGCTGCCCAGAATTCTTTCACTAGTTTCAGCTGAAGTATGAAAATTTTTGTTTGTGCATATTTGATTTAAATGCTTTGATTAAATTTTTTGGGAAATAAAACAAAATCATTAAACCAACGTGATTGGCAGAATGTTCGGCCACAGTAGTTTTATATATAACTCCATTATCTCTAGAGACATTTCTAGACTTATGTTTTCATAGCATATAAACCTAGTAATACCACTTGTGATTAGAAAGGATTTCACACAATTAAAATCCTACTTTAAATATATCAGTTGGGCTTTGGGGATCATTCTCATGTTCTCTGACTTCTTTAAATATGTCATCTCTTATGTTTTTCTTCCTTTCAGAAGCACTTTATTGTTTTTCTTTTCCATTTGATTTCCCTTCTCCATTCCTAGGTTCTATGTGCTTGGCTTTCACACTTTTATGTTATTTTCCATATCTTTGTTGATAAATTTTCTGCCTATGCTATTAGAAATAGTGCACTTTTCGTTCAGTTGTAAAGTTCAAATTCCAACACAGCACAATGGGTAATAAAAGGGCTTGATGTATTTATCATTAATAAATAAAACCTTAAATCATGCTAAGGAAATCTAGAAGTACGTGCTTATGTGACAGTGTCATGAATTGGAGAGACATGAAGGTCAACAACCAACAATAAGCATTAACATGAGTGAAGAATGCCAGTTCATGAAATCTCAATCTAAATGTTTCCATACAGAAATAACGTCACTAGGAAGTTCCTAACTCAGCATAGCATACAATATTATCTATATCTATATCTATTAGAAAGCAAATTTCTTATTTTCAACAAACTGTATGATGCTACATCAAAATTCAATTTGTTATTGGATTTCCCATATGAAAATTAAATTATTCAGGTTCTCTTGTAGTTATGTAAGATCAAGTTTCCATGAAATATAGTGAGATTTAAGGAAAAGTAGTTTGAGAAACTTTTGGAATGTATTCTTAAATGGAGGAGTCATATTTTTGTACCTAATTTCCTACAACCATGAGACAGACATTAATTTGATACGAAATACCTTGTCTGCTCAAAGGGGTAGAAGCTGTTGAGATTAATGGGACAAAGTAGAAGAAGCTGTAGTCCTGTCATTGGGCTTGGAGACAAAGCCTTGTTCTACCTTCGTTACCCTGCCCCCCAAGGGTTGTAGTTCTGCTTATAGCCATGAGACTAGAGGATAGAAGCAGAGTGGAGGGATATCTCTTTGCTGCCTGCCCTAATGGAGTTACAGAGAGTCAATCTGCATATTTTGACTTTGCAAAAACGTTAGAGGGGCTTTACCTACTCTTGGGTTTCACTGTGGCAGAATTGGCCCTGAGTTTCCAATTCAGTAGTCTGAATTTAATTATCTATTTTTTCTAAGTGAGAGGCAACACTCTATGCTGGGCTGCTTGAACTGGGAGGATGATAGAAACTCCTTCTTTCCTGTCTTCTTCAATGTATCTTTTTTGTTGCAGTTGTTATTCTAAAAGCAGGCACTATGGTTTCTCATTTGATTTCATTTTTTCTTGTGCTGACAATCTGGTGTGTGTACAGTTGTTGAATTTCTTGTGTCTGGGGGAGGGCTTGACAGAAGATCTCATTCATCTACCATCTTACTTAACAGTTTGCCCTTAATTCTAATGAATATAAACTGCCACTTATTAGAGTAAGAATTGGAATTTTGGAACTATTTTGCTTTGATATGTTTTGCAGCGATACATCAGTGTCTATATTGGGATGTGGTACACTAGGGTGAGCACTCACTATACTATGTAATGTTTCACAATGGCACTCTAATATTTATCAGTGAAATAAAAAAAGTGTCTTTTTTAACTGTTTATTTCTCTCAGTCCTCTTTGTAGTATACACTTTCTCATCACTGGAAACCTGTGTTAGGGCTTCTATCTAGATATCACCCCAAAGCCTCATGGGGTCATAGGTGGCTGGATCTATGGTGTGTGATAGTGGGATTAAGGATGAGACACTGGCATTGATTTATGGTATGACACTAGAGTTATGGGGACTTTACACTGGTGTGATTGCTACTGGCATATAAGGAACAGAAAGATGGCTGGTGTCACTTGCTACTTTGCTGCTTTGCCGCCCTCCTGCCTTCTGCCTGCAATGAACTGTTTCTCCTCTATGATGCCTCTCTGCCATGCTCCTGCCTTAGAGCCAGGCAACTGTGAGCTGAAACTTCACAAACTGTGAGCCAAATTAAATATTTCTTTCTTTAACTTTCTGTGTCTGATATTTTGTACCAGTAAAGAAAAAAAAAATAACTAATAATCTGCAACTTAATGCAGAGGTTTATTTGACTCACAGTTAGAGAAAGGTGAGTACTTTGAAGATAACAATACACAATGTATTAACTAGTGTTATTCTCCTATTATTTTGTTATGAAGTTTTGTTTTTTTATTTTTTTATAAAATAAAAAGTTATTTTCCAAACCCATACATTAAACTCACCAGCAATTTTGAAATTTTTTTTTTGATTTACCATTTATGTTCTTTTACCTTAATCAATTTTTTCTAACTTATACATTTTATTGGTCTTTCAAACATCCAATTGCTAGTTTTAATTCAATTTTTCTTTTCTTGGAATTTTTCCTTTTTTCATTCTCAGCTCACTTGAAACTGTTATTTTGGTCCTTGTGGTTTTCTCAGGGTAGAATTTTTTTCTTGTTCTAATTTGTTTACGTTTCTTCCTTTCACCTTTCCTTCCCTTCTTTTCATGTCATTTTTTCTCACTTTAAATAATTGCAGCATTCATGCCTATAGATTTTGTTCAGAGCCCAGTTGTATAACATGGGTTCTCATTTGAACTATTCTGCTTTAATTACATTGTGTACATTGTGTGGAAATTTCAGAGTTTTAGTTGTTTGTTTTTACCTTGGGAAAAACATGAATTAAGTATTAAATCTTAAAATTCATTTCATTTCTGAACAATTTTAGAATGTATTGCATTCAAGAGCTTTTTTAGTCTGTTGCCTTTGAAATTTTTGCTTCCCTGCTTCCCTTGTAATCTTTACTATTATGTCTCTCTTTGTGACCCATTAAATCAATTATTGCTCAATACAGGAGTTAAACTTATTTAGGGTGATTTCATGATGATTATTTCTCCATTTTGCTATTGTATGATTTTCAGGAAATACATGAGTAAATTTACTCTTTTTGTGGAAAATTGTATGGAATTTACCTTTTCATATGGAAGTAAAGTTCCCTCTGTAAATTGCAGTTGCAGAATATATGACACACAGAATATATATGTCAACAGTTGAAATTGAAATTGAAATTGTAACTGATGATCATTAGCCTATAACCCTCTTCTTTCAGTATTAAGGAATTATAAAGGAAGAAAGCAGTAGAATATCACAGCATTCATTACCCCAAAAGGTTATGGTATATGCAAAGTAAAAATAAGATCATCAAATCCAAATCCAGAGTAACTGCATATTTTAATAAAATAAAAAAACAAGAAACTTATACTGCTGTGTTAAAAGGTCAACTCTATTCCATTTTACAAAAATTTAACTAACTGGGCTCAAAATAGGGTAGCTTGTGGAGAGTTATATAGTTACTAACAAAACAGACTGATGTTACTGATTGTAGCAAGTGATAATTGGTGAGGGAAATTCATGACACTTATATTATTAATTGCTTTCATTTCCTTAACGTTAGATACTCTTTTCTTGACTCAACTTAGTAAACACTGGACTCATATGTTTGGCTTTCATAACTGAGCAGTTGTCTGCATGGCACCAAAGAATTTGTCATGTTTTTGCCTCATTAAGAATGATTTTTATTAGAGGCTTTTAATAAACATTCACATGAAAAATAGTTAATAATGTAAAATTAATTCTACAGTGTGCAATCTCAAAAATCTTTACATGATTTATTGAAAATTATAAAATTAATTGTTACATAGACTAGAAATAGATTATAAATATCTTTTCTACAGGAAAAAGTTACATAAAAAACAGAATATATAAATAGTCCAATGAAATATTTAGTTAAAAATCATGAAGTCAATAAAATAAAGTAAAATGAAACAAACATAATTAATTCTAAAATGGTTCTTTAGAGTTCTATTAATGGAGCTAAAATAAAGCCAAGAAATCATAGTTTACATCAAACTAGATTTATTTCAGTTACACTTATCCCACAATTGTTAGAGATGAATTCACATTAGGAACATTATATAATTACACATATTAATAGCTCAAAGAGAAAAACTGTGTGTTCCTCCCATAGATGCATACAATTTTATATACATGTTAATAATAGTCACAGGTCTCATAATCAAATGATAATGATATATACATCATTAACAAAATAAAACCATATAGTTGACAAAAGCATAATCCAGTGAGTTGTGAAACAAGAGGCATTCCAACTATACTTAATAACTAGATAGGAAGATTCTGACTACTTCCTCTCATGTTGTTGCTAAGGTACCATCTTAGTAAATTTCCCCTTCGCTGAAACACAAAAACTGATCTTTGCAACTTAAAGGAAGAGAGGTTTATTTTGGCTCAGTTCTTAGTCCAAGTAGGCTGGATGCATAGAAGGACAGCGTGGAAGAGCAGCATGGAAAAGGAGCACTCCTCTAATCAAGGCATGTAGGAAGCAGTGAGAGAAGTCAAGGGGGAAAAAGCTGAAAGGTAGAAAATCTTTTCTAGGTGATGCCCCCGGTGACCCACCTCTTCTTACCAGACGCTACTCTCCACCAGCAAGTCAGCTATGAGTTCCATAACCCAATCACCTTCTGAAAGTGCAGCCTATGACTGTGTGTGGGCATCTAGATATAAACAGTAACAAGTACAAGTCAATGAAGTTTGGTAGGATAAAAAAGTGAAAAAGTATTTTCTACAGATGTGACACAGTAAAAAGTATTATTAAGTAGGCAGATTATATAATTCTATAATTTCAAAACCTAAAATGTACAATTTAAATAATAAAATTTTTATAGAATAGTAGTATATATAACTAAAAGTCAATTAAAAAAGTTTTTCTAGCTATGAACTATTATTTGCTCTTGTATTAGGAGTAATAACCCTGTTTACAAAAGGTATTACAAAAGTAAAATACCTACAAATAAACTGAACAGACCATTAAGCCCAAGTGATTAAAATTTAATACCCAAATGAAGTAAAATGAAAGTACTTGAACACATAATAAAAAAGTCCTATTTTTCTCATAGGGCATTTAAAAAAAATTTCTTAATCTTGAGATTCAACACTGTCATTGTGGAAGTAACAGTAGAATTTTAAAGCTCATGTGTAAACTAAATATGCATAATTATGCAAAGAGAGAATGATAGTAGGTCTTGTTTCACCTAACATTAAAATGTTACTGTATTTGATATAGATTTACATTGTCCTTTGAATAACATCTGCAGTAGATGAAAACTGAAGCTTTGTGAGTATCTAGGGAAGAGAGCAGTTCATGTAGGATAAAAAGAAAGGCAAATACAAAGGCTTTGAGCCCTAAGAATGATTGCACATAGCATATCTGAGAAATAGCAAATTTGATTTTAGGCTTAGAGTGAAGTGAAAAGTGGGCATCAGGAGAAGAGAAAAAAATAGTGCTGAAAGGTGGGGTTACATGGTGTCTTGGTTACTTTTCTCTGGTGGTTGAGACAAAATACACGACACCCAAAGTGAAGCAAGGAAAGGTTTATTTAGCTTACAGTTTTTTTGAGGTTTCAGTCCATACTCAGCTGACTCCAAGGCAGGGTGGCATGACTGAGGGTCAGCCATTCATGGCAGCTGCAAGAGGCAAGAGCTAAAGGCCGAAAAAGGGGAAAAAACATGCCTTCTTCCCTCCATTATATTGTATGCCAGTTCCACCCCAGGCGAGTGTAGCACTCATATGCCAATCCCAGCGCTAGACAACAGGCCAATCACAAATGCTAGATCCAGCTGCCTCTATGACTGCATGAGGCTTGGTGGGCCACCTAGACACAAAGCATAACACATGAGGATAATAAATCATTTTAAAAATTTTGCATTCTGTGCTCACTAAAATGAAGAGTAACTGGAGGGGCTTAAGCAGAGACATGACAATTTGACTGAAATATTAATGTTTTCATCTTGGCTGCTGCATTTAAGAATAAACCAAAGATGGGCAGGATGGAAGTGGGCAGCCCACCTTAGAAGTTAGGCAAAAGTCCAAGAAATGATGTCATGAAGAAGAGTTATCAACACAAGAAAGGAGACCTAGTTTACCTTTGAATGTATTTTCTATTCAGAATCAACTGAATGTGCTGATATTCTAACAGAATCAAAGAAATGAAGGACAAGTTTTGAGAAACTAGGAACAGGAATTGACATTTATCTAGATGATGAAACTGAAGTAATCCTGGGAAAAGAAGTTTTACTTCTTTGAGAAGAAAAGGTATGAAATTTAGCAGTATTAGAAAAGTTAAAGACATCATATTACAGTGATATATGCATACCCGTGTTTATTGTTTACAGCAGCAAAGAGCTCATATTTATAGTAGCACAACTCACCATAGCTTGGAAGAAGTCTATATGATAATCAACAGATGAATTGATAAAGAAAATTTAGTATTCATATACAATGGATTACTACTTTGCTATAAAGAAGGATAAAATTTTAGTAGGTTACAGGAAACCATAATGGCAAGTGAAATAAATCAGACACACAAACTTAAATATCACATAGTTTCTTTAACGATAAGCCCAAAGTATAAATAAATTAAAGAGCAAAACAAAAGAATATAGGATATAGGGGGGATAGATATTTTGCAAATGATAAGAGAACTAAGATACAGAGATAAGATAATCTATTATTATATCTAAGATAATCTATTTTTATATCTATATATAACTAATAATCTATTATTATATCTATATATAACTATAACTAAGATAATCTATTATTATATCTATTATTGAGAGCTCTCTTGAGGCAGTGATCATGGACTAAAAGTAGCATCACTCTTGTGTTTTTCTTCAGCTATACTCAGATCAA